>JABUQX010049709.1:0-5000 GCA_015478945.1 Trachelipus rathkii | reverse complement strand
AAAAACCTTAAATAATTGATAATAATTATATTTATGTATTATCGTCTCCAAATATTTACGTTAAGGGGATGGATAGGGAATGATTATAAAGGTACAGAATAATAGGTCATCGGGTGGTGATATTATCGATATATATATCTATTATTAGTTTTTATATATATTGGATATTATGAGATTCGAGTGAGATCTCAGAATAAATAATATATGAAGTATGATTGTAGAGCTTGAGTATGGTTAAAAGTATATATATATATATAGATCTTTTATAGCACATAAGTGATGGTAATAATGAGTGTATAGGTTAGAATATACATTCTGTAGCGGATACAACCGTGTGCGTGATAGTGTATCGTGTTAGGTGTGTGTGTGTGTGTGTGCGAAATAATGATATAATATATAGTACTGCTAATACTATAGTATATCTATAATATATCTAGGCGGGAAAAAAACGGCTAGGCTCGGCGGTGTGGGGCTTGTGTAAGGTCGTAGCGTTTTGTGGTCGTGGGCTTTTGGCTGTGTTCTTTACGTAATATTATATGATTCAAGAGAAACATCGACTCGCCAGGCAGCATTTCTGGATTGTGCTACAGTTTTCTTATAATCATCTATGAAAACAAATGCGTCATTTGTGGGTGTATGATTAGAGGCGCTTAACTAAACGTTAGCAAAAATCAAGATAGTCAAAATAGACAAAGAAAATTACCCTGTGGGTAGAGCGAATTGTCCATCATTTCTTTTACTTACATTCTATAACTATCCATTGTTGGTAGGGTATTTTAGCAGAAAATGATATTATTAAACAAAATGGAAAGCAAAACTTACCCTTGGAATCATAAGTTTAGTACTTGAGACGGTTGTGTTCAATAAATTTTCAATAGTGAAATCTTCGTGAATTATTATACTATTCGCGCACACACACTCTTTTTCACTATTACCAGATAAGCAATAGAACTGAATTCACGTTATTATTGTTTCGTTGCTGAGTTTACGAGGGTAAGGCATGTTATAATTTTCGTGTTATTCTATTTTCAATGGCTCAGAACCCTTTTCTTCCTTTTCACAACGAATTAGACCATCTTTCCATTAACTGTTTTTTTTTCACCTTCTATTCATCATTCGAATGGCTGCGATAGATATATAACAATTTATAATAGAGCATAGATAACACTTGTGGTCATTCGCCCGTAAGTATTCCGGTGGAGCTGCATAGTCATCACACTAACTTATATATCAGTATTACCTATATACCTATATATATTATTTACCGTATAGTGATTTATACCCCATATATCTATAATACGTACGAATATTTCTACCTTCAATGATAAAAAAAAAAAATTAACAAACGTAACATTCAAATTTCCTAAATTTCTTAACGGTTTTTACCGGACTTGTATAAACAAAAAAGAACAAAAATAAATCAGCATAGTGCAAAACTTCTCGGGGCTTTAAATAATGTGCATTGCATGCATGCGTGTACAATAGCAAGGTGTGTTGATGGAATTGATTTAATATTTAGAAATTGTTATAGCACACCAAGTTCGTAGGGGAGGGAAATTACAAGAATAGGCATGGAAGGGGATTCCTTGCCCGTTCGTTTACATGGGCAAGGACAACCAGCAACAGGGTAATCATATAGGGTATTTGGCATAATAACATTATTATATATATAGGCTAGCCTTGCTTTCGACTTAGACAAACTCTCGGGTCAATATAGGTATTAACCTACAATTAAGGACCATACATGATAGTAGATACCACTTACTAGATCGTAGAGTATAATTTTTAGTAATAAAAAAATGACAAATAATTGTTTGAATAAATTTAACTTCTATTTTCTCGTGTATGTTTATAGATAATATAATTGATATTTTCACTCCTTGAGTGAATCTTCACTTACAGGATTAGGAATCCTTACGTCCGAACTCGCGAACGGTATTATGCCAAGCGTGTTAAACATATAGAATAAACCTCAAGTACTTATTCGTCAATGCTTCAAAAGAATGAAATTTACGACGACTTAAAACACGCATTATGAAAGAGCTGCTCACTTATCTAAATTATAGAATCATAAAATGGAACATCTTAGTTCAACTATAGTCAGGACAGATACCTCAGCCACGCATCTTTCCAGACTTGCACTCCGGTTGATCAAAGGTAACTTACAATTTTGAGAACCTACATGTAAGCTTGAAGATTACCATTACATCTAGATCGGAGTACTAATTTAGTATATGAAATGTAAATTCAACTTAGCTAAATCTTCATAAAATACGCAGTTATTCAAATTTGTAATATATTTCGATATTATAAAATAAACTTAACCTTTGAAGTGTTGAAATCTTCATCTGTACTCCAATAGGATTAGAATCCCGGGCCTCGCGTTAACGTTATGCCAAGCGTGTTACCACTTCACCAAACGACCAAACGACAAGCTATAAAGATACGCGATTATTAAACTGGTTTATGAAAGGGTTATAACATTCTATATTCAATTAAGGAATAATATATATTTATCAAATTTATATTTCTTTACCTTGAATAACCTAGCAGTGGTCTACCATATATACATGTTGGTCCCTGATTGATTACCTAACTTTGACCAACGAGCTCGCCCAAAGCGCGCAGATGCTGTCAGCTGCAGTGTATACTAAGCTCCATTTAAGACCATACCGCGCGGGTCCTTATTCCTATAATAGATAGAGCACTCTTATATATATACTATATATCACAACCATACCCTTATACCTCAAATTAACCCAACCCTCATTTAGGCGTCACCTCTAACGCAAACACCTTAATTATGAATCTTTTGTGGGTATTTTGGAATCTTCTAACCACACGTTCATTAAATTCAATACATTCTATCGATTTACGATATTAGTACTATATATTTTTAAAAAAATTCATTCCCAGGTTCGATGATATATAATAATATATATATATATTATTATATATTTATATATATATATAAAATATTATATATATAATATTATATTATTATTATATATATATATATTAATATATATATATTACTACATGGATAGCATCGGGGGGGTTCTGGGGGTCAGAACCCCCCACCCCCTTGGAATTCTTTTTAATAATTTATATATCTCAAAACACCAGTTTCTCCTCAGGTATCATGCTTAATCTCTGCTCCTCTCTCTCTATCTCTCTCTCTCTCTCTATAATATATTATATTCTTATATATATATTACAGCTATTTTATATATTATATATTTATATATATATATATTATATATATTATTTATATATATTATATATATACTATTATATAATAACAAATTAATTTGTTAAACACTTAACAAGAAATCGTCTCAGGTATGACTCTATATACTAGTTCTTTTCAATTCAAAACCGAGTTAAATGAAAATTCTGTGAGATAGTTATATTATAAGAAAAATTGTGGGCACCTCCCATTATTCAAAGTTATTATTTCTGACTCCAGGATGAAAACACGACAGACACATCAAAAACTGAACAAATGACTTTTTGCCTTAGGTATGTGGTTATGTATGTGGAGACTCAGTCTTTAAAAAATTAGAGAAGATTTTCTTGAATTTGTAGTCGTCTGCTTAGAAGGACTAACTGGAGAAGTTATTGCTAATGCAATTATTATTCCATCTCACTTAAACGAAAAATGGCATTTGCCTTAATTTAACATATGATTGGCCAGGGTTCATGATGGGTGCTTGCAGCGATGATTTGAGTGATGTTTAATTATATAAGGAAGTTCAGTCATTATATAAGAGAATTTGGTATTCCAGTCAGCATTATACGTTCATTCTAGCATGCTGTTCGCAAATGGTATTAAAAACTTGGCGATATGTCATGCCTTCTAAAGTAAAGTCTGTTAAATTGTGTTTTGGTGTTTCAGGGTCGTAAAAAGTGTAGGCAGTTTTTTTGCTCTCTCTCATCAAAGAAATAATAATATCTTAAAGAATAATTTAAAAAATTTGGCCAAATCCTTAAAAAAATAAGTCACTTTTAGCTTTATATGTTAAAAACTAGGTGGGTTTACAAACAACATGATGCCATAATAATTAGATTTTTAAATTTAGAAACTTTTTGTAAGCCGTAGTTCATGCACTAGAAAAAATAACGGTAGATTCGAAGTTTGTAAATGGTGACACGTTAACAATGCACATACAATAGATATTATATTCTATTTCTCGACGGAGAATTTTATAACATTAACCTTACAGTCCCTTTTTTTGTTCTTTAAAAAAATACTATCATGTAGTTTAAAGAAATTAAATCTTTACCTGACCATATTGTTGATTGAGACTTAACTGAAGCATGTGACCATGTCAATAATATGGTTGTTACTCTCATGCAAAAATGGCGATCTGATGCAGATTCCATCTTCAAGAGTTTTATTTACTTGAGGCAGCAAATCTAGCTTCCCATTAATTTAAGCGCAATTCAATATTCGATTCCTCTTTACTTGCTTCTCCGTTCGAGCTGCCAGCTGTTCTATATAATATGGCATTATTCCATGAAAATATAATTACTTACCAAATGTTTGTTCTTTTTATTCCATTTCTTAGAAATTCTTCATTAAGAATTGCAACGTCACATTCAGTAAACATAGTGCTCATCTCTGTAAAATCTACAAAAAAAATTTATTCATCGTATCGCTGTTTTGACGTTATCATTCGTTGTCTGACCTACATGATTGGCTTAAATCATTTAAGTGAAACCTTTCTCCCTAATCCAAATAATGTGATGTAAATATTGAATTTGAGTTGTGGAGACAGAAAATGGAGTGAAATAGATAGTATTGATAGGGCCCAAACTACTGCAATGACGCTATTACTACGTGCATACTACATTGTATGCTAATATAGGGAAGCGCTTTCCCTGCAATTTTACAGCTAGCATAACAATGTTTCACGTTGAACATCTGAAACGATAATATCTTCAATTAAACGCTTAAAACTTTCTGAGATTTCGATGGACTATTGAATACGTATCAA
>JABUQX010049708.1:0-28919 GCA_015478945.1 Trachelipus rathkii | reverse complement strand
TGAAAGAAATAAATATAACGTATTAAATACTATGTAGGTAAAAGTATAAAATAATAATAGCTATATAATAAATAAGCTTCGAGCATTAACTATATAATATTTATATACTATACCTGGTATATAATATTTATAGTAATATGAATATTAAGAGTATTATATTATATATATATAGTACTATACTAAATATATAGGTGATATATATATATATATAATATATATATTACTATATATTATATATATATAAATATATATATATATATAGTCTCAGAGGCTAAGTAGTATCACGGTATAGTGAGTTAAGTAGCGGTTGAGACTCATTATACTGCTCACTAGTATATATTATAGAGATATATACATAACGCTATATATATATATGATAATGATAATATATATATATTAGATACTTAGAATAGTAATACATATATGAGGATAGTGTTAATACATAGTATAACCTCATCACTATACCTATAAGTCATTATAGTATATATATACTATAGTTCAGTATAGGTAAATATATAACTAGTAAATAATAGCTAGGTAATATATTAATAATATATTACGAAATATAATAGTAGTAGTATATATATATATAATACTACTAGATATATATATATAATATATATAGTATACGTTATATACTCAAGTCAACTATTCATAGTATATAGATATCCTGCCAACTATCACCAGTAGGATAGCCCCAGCTAACGATAATAGTACTACCGAATGAAATACTAACTATAGTTTATAAACTCACTACTCTCTACATATGTTACAGTATCACTCCGTATTTTATGTAGAAATATTTGCTATTAAATAATATTAAACTCTTGTAGTGTAATCACAATTTTGGGTGAAGAAATCTAGCTCGTAATAAATAATATACCTTTACGAAGAAGGTCTAGTATATCATATTATATGTAAACACAGTACTTTGTAGCATAAAATCATCTCATTCTTGTTAGTAATATATATATAGCTAGTTACTATAAATATATTATAATATATATACGTATATATAAAGTATTTTATATAATATAAGTATATTACAGAACTATATATATTATACTATACTATATTAGTAATATATTATAAATTATATATAATTAAATATGATACCCGAGCGTGAGAAAAATTTCTATATAATGCAAGATAAAATATGACATACTATAACTAGCCTAAAACACGGGATACGGAGAATCATATAAAGGGGTAGTAAGAGTGGATATAAGGTGAGGTGAGTATAAATAAGGAATAGATGTGTGACATAACACTCATGAAATATCTAAGTATATTATTAAATAAAATGAAATTGAGGCTTGCTAGTGCCTAAAATATGGATAATAGCCGTGATAAGTACGCGGTTTATAGTATATAGTAGTACCAGGTAACAGGTATAAAATCTCCTACGTGAGTGTATAACTACAAATCACGTAGTAATTAACGTATACCGATAATTGATATACGTATAGTATACCACCATATATATATAAATATATATAAGCCGAATAGTCACCTTAGGTACTGGCGGACGACACCGGGTTGCGGTGCGTTGCTCCGGCTGCGTGTACGCTCAGTATTGGTGCGTCGTGCGTTTGCGTTTGCGCATCAAAAATATTCGCGACCCTGTGCGGTGCGAGTGCGGTGCGGAAAGAAAAAATTAAATAGTGGCGGTGCGGTGCGGAGCACGAGAAAAAATAACGGTGCGGTGCGGTGCCTTTGGTCATCCATTCGCAACGCACCGCACCGCACCAGTTCCCAACAAATTTCGAACAAATAAATAATATTGAAAAGAAGAAAAATTGAGCTGATATATATATATAGTATATATATTATATATTATAAATAAGTAAATATAGTATATAGTATAGATATACTATAGATATTATAACATCTAACCATATCTAAATTGAAAGTATTTATATCGAAATCAAGTAATTGTACCCAAAACTTCATAATCATATCTGGGAAGGAATAATAGCAAGCAATTTGGAATCTAGTTGAAATTCTCAAACTTGTTTCTTTCATTAACGCTCGAGCTGCCTTTTCCTGATCAATTACTCCATTTAATTTAAAAATGGAACAGATAATGAATTCTTTACTAAAATCAAAAGTCAAGCAAAACATCTCTTTATGGAAATGCGATCATTTAACCATCTCCAGTGCTATTAAAGGAACATAATAGTGTATCAGAAGGAATAACCACCCTAGAAGCTTCACCCGGCACGAAAAGACGCGAACGGACCCTCACTATGGAGAGGACATTTCGTCTAAGAACATAGGCTATAACATCCCCTGGCCCAGGTTGCCAACAACCATTACCCCTCACAAAACCCGCTCAATATCGATTCCCAATAGTTATGCGTCTTTTGTATACTCTCGCGCTTCATAACTAGCATTTCTCTCCTGTCAGACATTCATTTTACTGCACTCATTCACTTTTTCTTCGTCTCCAGCCAGTCGATTCCCAACACACTCACCACTATACATCCGCTTAACCAACCGACTGTCATTCATCCTTTCACATGTGATAAAACCATCTCAACATACTTACATGTGTTATTTCTTCTCATGTCTAAACCCATAAAATTCTTCACCTACACAACTCTCTAAAGTACGTGATACATTCCTTATTTTATCAATCTTCTCACACAGCACTTAACACGCCCCTAAGTTTGTCACATCTGACACACATCTGAAGACGTGTTTTACGTCCAATCTAATACCTTCTCCATATAGCCAGAGCCAATAAGTCTCGAACTTACTATACATTAAAACAACAGGTAGGAGCACACCATACCCCAATGTAAGGACCCTTAGCGGCTCATTCAACACAAATAATCCTTTACATACCACAACCGATCTTAATTGCACCAGGACACCTTCAAGCCATTTACAGCATTATTTTCGTACTACCACTCTAGGCAAGTCATCCGTTCCCTTTCATTACCAACATAGTGTATCCTAAGAATATTTAAAACAAAACCTTGCTCCAGCTGGCTTCGGATCTCATCTAACATAACATGTCCACACAGAAGGACTAGCCTCCTCACTCACAACCTAACGTTACTGTCTCTATCTACGGTTTAACTTTCAAAACCCTCAACATGTTTTACAACAACACTGAGCAATACGTTAATATAGCTAATCTCTCATAAGCTACATCTCACCACATTCACGCACAAACAGAAGACGGAAATCATCCGCATCATTACTACATCCAGATAAGGGCACCCGAGTCCAAAATCACACTTCGGTTCATTCATTCTAACGACCACTTCCCTGCCGACCCCATCCATGTGAGATTCTTTCATGAACCTCATCGCACCTATACGAAACTGACCAGTACCAAGGAGACGATAAACGAAATCCCTTGCCTCACTCAGCTGAAATTATATAATAAAACGCCAATTTCACTTTTGATACGCATTTTATTTTTACACACACGCGAGTCTCTAGACCATCGTACATACATACTTTTGATTCTATTCAGAGCACTACCACCAAACACCATATATTACTCGCACCTGCCATAGAGCTTCCCTAATTATCCTATCATACACCTGTTACAAATCCATAATACCTAAATACAATTTTATTCTTCTTGTCCCTCATTTTCTCAGTCATTTGTTTCCAAGTGTAAAGATGTGAGTCCCACCCGAGCCCCTCTACAATTCTCCTAAACGCACCTTGTTCTCACCACAATCAGTTCCTTCAGTCACTCGAACCACTCTTTCGAACTTAAAAGGTGGATGATAATGATCTTCCCTACAACACTCAATAAACTAATTCCATATAGTTATTCCTACAGTTCCCTTATCTCGCTATCCCGTGACTATAAAGTACTAATTCTGCTCTCCTCCCCCAATTCCCTCGGAACCATGACCCTCCATTAAAACCCGGCTTTATTACATCAAACTTTTCAATCCAAATCAATCACCATCTCGCTCTGGTTCGCTCGATCATATTCACCAGTACATATTTCATCCCTACCTGCAGATTTACCATTCTTCAACTTCTCACTCTACCCATTACCTCCTCCTTGGCAATAAGACCTCATCCCCAAAATAACCTATTCCTTCTTTGCAACCATCAAACCCACAAACATATCCACATGATTCACCCTTCATTCACTCGTTAAATATTATAGGCACATTCTCGAAGTGGTCTCTTTCCAACACTCCCCTCCACAATCCGATTTACGATGTGAACGGATTAACAAAAGCACCATTCCCAATATCATATTCTAAACAAGGTTTCCCCGTACTCTCACTCATTCTTAACCTTTCGCCGCTTCTTCAGAGAGCATTCCTATTTCCCTTCTAAGATCCACAGTTCATACCTGCTTACCAAACTGTGATTTACAATATTACCTCCCTCTTATCTCCTACGCTATCCCACCTGTATTAGACAATTTCTCTTTTTTCCCCTTATATACTGCAAGACAATCTTTCTGTTTTGAAACTTCATTCATTGTGAATCTTTTAGTCACATTAACCACGCTTCTTAATTTGTACTATTTTAACACCGCTTGCATCACGTCTTCATCTCCACCACCATCTTAACCATATCTTATTTGCCTACTTTAGCAACCAATCCACATACTGCCTTTGCACTGACTACCAACTGATGTCCTTCATTTATACAAATATGTAGTTCAAATATGTTCACATTTCAAATGGATATTACTTGCGCAGTGCCTCTTCAGATACTTATCCTGCAAATTCCCTATGGTAACACTTGCTTCCCTCTATAATTCTACAAGCTAATAATTTCACGACTATCACCTGCCTCTCATCCCAACATTTTACATAGAACGAACATAATGACTGCGATAATTCCTATTCCAATCTCCTCACTGAATTAACACATGTAAATACATGCTCAAATCTCCTTCATTCACCAACCACAAAATCAACTCAATACTTTATCACTTACGCGAACCAATCTCTACCTACACCAGCTCTAGTATAACAACCTCACCTCTTGTTCTTGACAGAAGTATATAACTTGGCACACACCTACTCTCCCACAGAAGTCAATCACCTTCCTACCATGCTTATTTTCTCCCGACACCCCAAAACCCACCTGTTATACCATCTCTTTTCTGATCACCCATCCAACCATTTCAGGTTCGTTCTCTAATACCCCCCAATTCCTGAAGCTCCGTACTCACCCATCCAACAACATTATGTCAGATCTATCCCAGAATCGTACTCTCTATCAACTATTATCCCTCAGATGGCCATACACTCAACATCCACAACCAATACCTTGACCTATTTCAAACTTTCAGATTTTAACCATATATATTGCTAGGATTCAAACACAGGAAATCTACATAGCTCAATGTACCCACAAAGGTCACTCATTCAAAATAAATTGCAACTTCCTTCTCTCCCCCTCTCATTCCTTTCCCACACCAGACACATTTACACATTACTTCACACCACACCAAACTCGTTATTCACCGTTTCCTGTCATCTTTGTTTCAGTCACAGCGAGCAAATTCAAAATTGCCCTTTGCTAAATTAATCCATCACCTCTCTCCCTTCACGTCAGACATTTAGTTCCTCTGAACATGCCATGCAAACCCATACTGATTCATACAATTTCGCCGAAATTAGAAGGCCGTTTACAGGCGATCACGACCATCTCCGAGGCCTGCCATCAGGCATTCCTAGCATGAGATAGTGTATGGGCAGCCAAGCCCAGCTACCAACCCGTCCCTTCGTCGCATTTCTACGACACGCAGGACATACATGTGAGCAATTCTTTCTCCCCTACACATTAGGATATACGAAAAAAAAGGTGTTGTCTGTAAGATGTTGTCTGGAAGAGTGTGAGGTACGTTAAGTATGTGACTATGATATGTGGATAAATGGTGCTCAGTAAGATGTTGCCTGGTGGATGAGTGTGTGAAGAAAATGAACGCAAACGAGAAGAGAAAGGCGAACCAATAAAAATGGACAGGAATTTATCGCTTCAGAGTATGCGTATACTCTCTACTCTATCTATTAGCTTCATATCTAGATCTCTCGATCTCTCTCTCCTACTCGCCTCTCGTCACTCTTATTCTCTCTCTCTTTCTCATCTCTCATCTTTTACTACTTCATCTTCTACTTCTCTACTCTACTCTCGCAATCTCTCTCTCTTACTTCTGCTACTCTCTCTGAGACTCTCTACTATCTCATACATACTCTCATCTCTTGCTGGTGCCACTGCTCTTCATCGCGATGGACTCCATTATCTAATTATCATATGCACTTGAGAAATGACCTACTAACTTGAGTAATAGTGATTTTTATTTAAATATATATATATTTTTCTGGTACGGTATATTTTATAATATATATTATTATGAAACTATAATATAAAATATTATCCAAATAATTGATATCTTTAGATAAAGGATCAAAGGTTCGAAAGTTAATATACCTAATATATGTTGTTAGTTGAAGCTAGATAGTATTTTTGTATGCGCACCGACAGAATAGGTGTATCGTTATTTATGATCATTATTGTAATGATATAAATATTAATAACTAATTATTAGGAATATTACTTATTCATCATATATTTATATCAGTAATACTCAATAGATATATTATCTTATTCACTAACCCAGTAATAATGTGATCTATCCTGTTAGAAATAAGCATAACCGAGATCATATAGTCATTGCAATAATACTTATTATCGTGAGGAAACCGGTGGCTAATACAATGAGGTTGTAGTTGGACTCCCTCGTAATGCTAGATACTGAAGAGAGTGAGAGAAGAGAGAGATGAGATAAGTAAGTATAGTAGAAAGAAGAGATACTAAGTAATATTATGAAGTAAGAGATTGAAGAGAGTGAAATATATATACATATAGATATATATAGTAAGTAATATTATTTCATTTATGACATAAAAATACTTATGATACTAAATCATAGATAATATAAGTCCATACATAATCTTTACTCATATATATATAATATATTATATAATTAATATAATAATATATTTATATAATTATTATATATAATATTATACTCAATATATATATATTAATATAATATTATATATAATATATATTAAATATATATATAGATATATTAAATATATAATTATTATATATTTATTTCGAAATTTTATACCTACAATCTATTAATATAATGACTCATACCCTAAAAAAGATATCCCAATCACTTACCGTCCCTTAAGTAGAAAAGAGATATTTAACTAATGTGAATTATTTACTATATTATTTATCGGCTCAATCTATCAGGTGATTGATGAACACGATGTCCAACAACTGGTTATGTTGTTTGAGCAACAACTCATTTTTCTGCGCTCTCATCTTCTGAGAGTCTGTTTCTCTTTTCATCACCTATATTAGCTCCAGTTTTGCTAACATACTCTCACTGGAAGACAATAAATGAAGGAGCTCAGCCAAGAACGGTTCTCCTTCTGCAAAGTTTCTCAAGCTCAGCATACGACACACACTCTCCGTCTCTACCAACCAGTTCATCTTTTACCACCGCACCACACCGCACCTGCCGCTTATGACATCAAAACTCCAGTCCTTACTTGCTTAGACTATTCCCGAACTCGATCGCAGAACTACATCACCTTGGATATTATAGTCGTTCTCTCTCTCTGTGATAGTTTCACTCTTGCATACAACCTCATTTTGGCAAAATCGGTGCTCTCGTTCATTCACACTACTGGACGCGTAGCACAAATTACTTTCAGGGAACTCCAAATAAGTTATGTTATTGAGGCTTTACTTGGTAGAACGGATGTTGGTTCCTCGTAGATCTTTCACTCTTATCTCTGTTTAACATTCGCGTACGAATAATGTTGAGACTGTTCGATATGATTTGTTTAAAACTGCTTAAACACAATAGTGACGTATTTAAAACTTGTTCTTAAATATTGTTACAGAAAAACTTGCTATTTAATGAACTTGAGATCTTAATGATTAAATTGAAATAGTTTGGTAAAGCGTTCATATAATTAGCACTCAGAACCACAATGGCGTTTTTTCTGTAGATCTCTATGTGTATTAAGAATTACATCTTTCTTTACGATAGTATTAGTCATCGTCATCATTATTTCATTTGAAGATGGTTCAAAATGCTTCATTTAGACTATGAGATTAATATGATAATTACTAATCTGAGAAGACAGAGCTGTAGAGGTACTGATTTTTGATATTTGAATTTCTTCAAATAATGTTTTTCACATAATAGCTTAATGACCATAGTGTGTAAATATGTATATTTAGTACATTCTCCACTATTACTCAAATTAATGAAAAAGATGTTTCTAAACACATAGTCAGCAGGACGTCTTTCTTCGAGAATGTAAATAATAATTCTTTCCATCATGAGTGAGAAGAATGTAACCTCATCATCCAGCGTTGTGGAAATGAGTCTTTGATTGAGAGCAAGTTTTAACGATATGAGATATATCAAGCTGTTTCTTGTATAACGGCGGCTTCACATCACCTCATGTTTCATTTTCAGACTTCTCAATTATAGTATTCTTTACTCACTAAAATTCTCGCTGTCTTATCAAATCTCCGACAATAAAATTCCCGCGTCAGACAATCTCTGCAAGCAATTAGCCGCGTGCATGCGTGGGAGATCGTGTAACTAATGTGTAGGCATCGTCGGATGTTACCTGCGCATCCTATCTTATATATATACTCATAATCTAAACTCATAATAAATATGATAAATACATAACGGTTAATACTAATAACTCAACATTATATTACCTATTAAAATAGTATAATAATATAAATAATGGAGAAAAATAAGAGCACTCATCAGCGTAATTAGTCCTCGGTAGAACGCCTTTATAGAGGGTGGTTTATCACAAATATATACCCCTATAATATCTCAACCCTATACTATACCTCATATACTACATCATATTAAATAGCAGTACCATTGACAAGCTCATCTCTCAGGTAGTGAATAGCTAATTTTTATTGGAGTAGCCTCGAGACTTGACCCCTGGATCAAGTATGCTCGTATAATAATATCTCGTTACAAGCTATGATCCTCATCCAGTGCTATGGCAAATAATTAAAGTGCTAGTAGTGAAAGGCGCACGTTCTAGAGTTTTTTATAATATTTCTAATTTTATAAGCAAATGAATATTCTAATTACGCATCAACTTCTACGCTCCTCGATCATTTATGATATCTTGTGGCAAACCATCCAGTCTTAGCAGGTCTTGAATATTTCATGTCCAAGTGTTTATCCGAAATTAAAACAAGTGAATCAGTTTTAAGAGCAAATAGTTTTTTGTATGCCATTACGATGTAATTTTTCCTCCTCGACTTTATCTAATATGACCCTTACTCACACTATCAGCTTATACTACTCGCATATCATATTACCATTTTGCAGCGCACGGAAAAGATTGCCAATGTCTTTGCAACAGATGTTTAGTATTCTTCTATCTCCTCACGTCTTTGCAATTGGTTTTTCTATTACTCTTGACTGTCATTGCCTAGGACTATTAATACTTCTCGGATTCAGATGTTAATTACTGAAGAGTGAATGGCTGAAAGCATTAAACAAGTAGTTTCTGACTCACTAAATTTTTCAATTTTTCATATGATATATTATCTTTCTCCCTAGACTCACAGCACTATCCAATTGCCTTCACTTGAATTTATGGGGCCTCACAGTATTAATAACACCAATTTCCATATGTACTATCAATCGCTTGTTCGATGAAACGATGATGTAGGATTTGTAATCGAGGACTGGGATCAGACACTCTTTTTATCCACTCAGAGCTACCGTACTGGCAGAGAAATTCATATTTCTTGCCACACACTTAACATATTTGCAGAGTTTAGCGTCATGTATTTATTCTGAGGTTTAGCGAACTTTATCATGCATCCGGTGCAAAATGTCTATTATTGCTTAACTAGTTATTTCTTACTGAAATTGGTACGGTTGGTCGAGATGATTAAAAGATAGATGACTCAACTTTAGCCTACGTATTATTCCCGACGAGATAGCTTTGCTGGACTGTTCGCTTAGAAAATTGTCCACAACATTCCTTAAAAGACCCTTCGTGAAGTTGGGAGGCTGGTCTTAGGGCGAAGTTTGCTCGCTTTTTCACTCCTAAACCGAAAGCACGAACAGAATGACTCTTTTCTTTTGATATATGCAACCATGCACTTTGGGCGTCAATGGACACAGTGCAAAACTTCATCTGAAGGATAATGTGTTTCCAATCGCGCCACATATTCATTCAAATACCGGCCAACTGAGAAATAGTTCCCAGCCAGGTATGACGCTCTCAGTGAGAGGTTCAGTGAGGCACGGACACAAAAATTTGTCCTATGTGAATATAAGCTTCACAGCTTGTGCCTTATCGACTACACTTCTTTGCATATTCTGTGTTTTCTTTCGATCTCGCAAGTCGGCGCAAGAAAGACCCCAACACACTGCAGAAAAACGGGTGTGACAGCACGAACAAAATGTGCGACCCAAAAGGTCCAATGGAGTCCATGATCACTGTCTGTAGGATGTCTCGCAGGAGCGTAGCTAACATGGCCGTGACCATTAGGCGTGCCGTGGCGAGAGGGAAGGCGTCCAACAATATAGAGCCCAGCATGAATTTGATTGATAAGGTTCCATTAAGTAATCTGAAACTTTAGTGTTTAACTTATGTCAACATTTCTTTCAAAGAATTATCTCCGTCGATTTTTTTAGTAGTGTGTTGAAGAGCCAGTAAATGAATACTTTTCTAGCCGTACAAAGCAATGGAAATCCCTGCAAATCAACTGTGACGAAAACAGAAAGAACTCCGTCCCGTAAATACTGGCAATACTCTTCTGTGTAAGAAGGTGTTTAACTATAAAATATCCGATCTTTATGATCCGATTTTCGTTGCCCAGTGTGCCATAGTAGTTACTGCTCATTTCTCTAAGTAATCACGTTTCAAGATTAACTCGCTTCCGTTTTTACTTGTCGTTAATTGGGAAGATTCGTTTTACTACTTTTACTCATTTTATTCCTTTCTACATGTTTCACTGGTGTCTATGCATAACTTCCTAGATAGCTCCTTAAAGCCCAGATAATCATTGCTTCCTTTCCGAGAAAATAATATACGATTGCAAAGTGAGTACCACGTTTGTTTTGGCGCAATTTCAATGGAAACAGATACAATATATTTCGAAGTCGTAATCCCCAAAACCAACAATTGGAAGATAAGGGAGGAACTCAAGCTATTCGGAATTGCAATTCAACAGTTGTATTGAGCTGAGTTAAAATCCCATATATTCACATAGTACACAGACGCCCCTATCAATAATAATTAGGCTATTACATAGATTATATCTGGTCTTTTCATCATGTATGAACAACATACTAAATAATCTACTAGGTTCATCTCCTGCCCCACTATCCCTCCCTTTTGTGCTTATGTACTTTGGACCAATTTGTTAGCTCCAACTCATTAAAACCATTATTACCCATAAATTTTTTCTTCACACTACTTGACCCAGTTGCCTTTTAAGATATTTGAATCATTTCTACAACTGCGTTACACCTTACAGTATAACGCCCTTGAACTCCCTTTTTGCCTATGTTAAGCATTTTTTTTCCTTCATCGAATTTCCCACACTCAGAACTTAACCGATATCCGCTAGTGCTTATCTCGCCTTCTTCGTCTCACCTCGATCCAACAGCTATTTATGCTAATATATGTAATCTTTGACAAATGTTGCTTAAATACTATCTAATCTATATTTTATTAAATATTTTGAACAGTATGGCATAAAATGAATATTTACATTATGTCACAATCACGTCATGTATACTTAAAACAAATAATATATATACTTTAATTTATAATACTATAATAATTATAATATTATATATATATATATATATATATATAGTAATATTATATATATATAATCATTATATAATATATATTATAAATATATAATATATATATTATTATATAATATATATATAATATTACATATTAATATTAATATTATATAATTAATATATACACATTATATATTATATATATATATAATTATAATATATATTTATAATATATATAAATTATATATATATAATTAATATATACCGTATATATTACATTAACCATTCTTAAACATCAATGATTTGCTCACCACGAGTGGTGTTTTATAATAATTAACGTATTACTAATATTATAAACTAATCTATATTTAAGTAGTATATTATTATGAGTGTTTATAATTACATAGGCACATACTCAAACATAACATAAGGATATAATATATATATATATTTTGTAATTAATGCGTGTAAAGGAACACCCCTACAAACCAAAAGCGGCTTTACCTGGAATATAGCAGTAAACTTTTCTAAGAATAAAAATAAACGTTTTGCTGCGGCAATCCGTTTACGCAAATCCTTTATCAAATCAAGTGTTTCGCTTCATCATCGTGAGTAAAACGCAGTATTGAGCAATTAAATTTACAGTTACTCTGGTACCAAGTACGTCTTATTAACCTGCATGAAAAACCTGTATAGTCTAATGATAATAATGCTAACTCAGTTGCCAATATGGCCCTTGCCTTGAATGATATTCCAACTATTGTTTTTCAAAACAACCAGAAAACACGACCCTTTTTTAACGTGTAGAGCGAGTCTTATCGACTAACATGTAGGTAAAGAAAAGAACATCAAGAAGAGGAAATCGTCGTGGCCCTCCCATGCTCCGAATGCCGTATTAACTCCTTGAAATCGAACAGGAGTGTATGCCTTCTGACAGCATGTCATAAAAACTCGATAACAGGGGCTAAAATTATTGATTCAGGCTATAGAAACAATGGCGTTAGGTTCATTTCATTACATACCAAAAAGAATTTTTATATATTATCCTAACCTTTCATAAATTTTACGAGAATAAGTATGAACAAAAAAACTAATGACCCAGAATAACTTGGCTCGATTTCCCCATCTACTGGATACGGTAGACAACCTTCTTCATGTCTTTTCGGAAGGCAGATCGACCGTAGCGTGTCTTAAAGTGTCCAAAGTTGTGGTCATTCCCCTAGGTAGTTAGCATGGAAACTACTCTGAGTTCTCACGTTAGGACAGATTAAAGTGCAAAAAGATGGTTTAATAAAGTTGGACTACAGGTAAGAAAGTATTAATATAATTTTAAAAAATAACTGTAAGTAAGATTGGAGCCTGAATTACTCAGATATCACTATAGCATGTAAATTGACGTATTTAAAGCAAAACACTAATGGTGAAGCAAATCACGAGTGTTTAAGAATGGTTATGACGGATATATATATATATATATATATATAATATATATATATATATATATATATTATAATATAATATATATATATATATTATATATATATATATATATATATATATATATAAATATATTATATATATAATATATATATATAAGCAGAATGTAGCACATTTAAAAGAAATTACAATATTAGCATAAATATGTTGGATCGAGGGGGAGAAGAAAAATGAGCACTGGAAATTGTCAAGTGAAATTAGAAGAAAAATGCTTTGAGCAAAGAGTTCAGCTTTACTGAAAGGTTAAACGCAGTTGTGCTGTCATATAAAGGAGGGCAGAGGAAAGAAGCAAATTAAGGGTTAACATTTTTTGAAAAATGTCAAAAAAAGAGGAAGAGAAGAGGAGCCAGTAAGATTATTGCATTGTCTACTGAGAAAAGAATTCTAGGTGTCATGGATAATAAATTTTGCACGATTGTGAGATGAAATATAAGTTAAGGGTTTCTGGAATTGGAAGATGACAATAATTCCTAAAGGCCAAGCTGCCCTGTGGTGAATTGCACAGAACAAGCAGAGTTAAACCAAGGTAATAAGTTTAGTTGAAGGTAAAGATCATGGGTGCACACCTCCATGCCAGAAGAGAAGTTAGCTCGCACTTTGAAGCACTCCAGAACCCTTTCACGGAAAACTGATAGTCATTCCATGGGAAATCAAAGAAGTTACGACCGCAATGTCGAACTTGCGGTCGTACTATTTGCAGCAATCGAAGTGCCCAAAAACGTTTTCTCGCAGTAGGTGGGGGTCTTTCCTGCAGAAGACTGGAAGAGATAGAACAGAATACAGTAATTAGGTGATCGGAGGAGCCCAGAGGAAGAAATAATTTGAAAGAATAACGAGAAGCATTAAAGCCTTGAGAAAGAGCATAACTTTGGAATCATCTCAATAGATGATCAAAGATACGGTAGCGGAGCTGCACTAACTCCTCGAGGTCATATGGATTGAAAAGTGGTAGCTAGTTCATCAACTGTATCTTCAGAATTAGAGGAAAGCAACTAACCGTGGTAAACGTTGAAATCACCAAGAATGATGATTTCAGAGAAATGTGAAGAAGAGGAGAATGTGTCTTAATTATAGTTTATAAATAGTAATTGTAGGATAGTTCAAGTTGAGTTTAGGAGACAGATATACAGAACAGGATGCAAATTAGTGTAGATTGACAGGTTAACTTAAGCCATTAGATAGAATATTCGGAAAAACTCCAATCAAAACATTGGTAACAAAACAACATCGATGCAAACATATAACACTAAGCTACGTTCGGACTAATAAATGAAAGAGATATTAGGAGTCGACAGAGTAGAGTTTGGAATCAGAACGCTCAAGTTTCGGTTAAGAATAAGAGATGAGATTTAGAGGAGGAGAGTGATGCTCAACAATGTGAAAATTATTTAAAACCGAGAAGGTTACACAAATTAATGAAGAAATGTTACATCCAAAATATTCCGGCATTTCCTTGCCGCACCAAATTCATCACCGGGAGGGCTGTCAATGCTTTAAATGTGATGGGAAGGTAGGTGGATATGGGGTTATTTTGTGAAAACCACCCCTCAAGGCTTCTCCAGGCTAATCGCCGTGGCTGCCTTTTTTTCCCATTTTTTATTTTCTTTTTAAAAGAGCATGTGTTGTCCGTAATTGTATTTTATTGTTGTGTGATAAGGGAGAGCTTGCTCCAATGTAAGAAAAATATGGATATGAGCGCAAAAGGGAAAAACAATTGTGGGCACTGGAGTGCCATGGGATGTACTCTAAGACTCCATATGATACCCAATGGTGGGTAATTTCATCTCTTCTGGAGCGCTACTTCCTTCCCATATATATGTATATATATATATATAATATACTATATAATAATATATATATATAATCATATATATATATATATATATCATATATATAATATATATATATATATATATATATTATATATATATATATATATATAATATAAATATATATCCGGTGCGGTGCGGTGCGTGGTGCGCAAATTTTGGTGCGGTGCGGTTCGCTGTGGTCGCTCTCGGTGCGGTGCGCGTCGTGCGCATTTGCTCAAAAGAGGCGGTGCGGTGTTGTGCGGCTGCGGTAAGATGACGGGTGGTGCGGTTGCGGTGCTGGTGCGCGAACCTCCCGGTCGATCGGTGCGGTGCGCAAAATCCGGTGCTCGGCCACACTAATATGTATATACATATATATATATATATATATATATATATATATATATATATATATATATATAAATAAAATAAATAATTATATAATATATATTATATATAATATATATATATATATAATAGCAAGATGTGGGCTAATTCGTTGTACACACCCTGCCAAATCTCCTCTCTCTCTCTCTCTCTTCTCTTCTCTCTCTCTCGCTCTCTCTCTCTCTCTCTGTCTCTCTCTTCTCTCTCCTCTCGTCTGCATCGCCAACTCAAACCTCATTGCTTAGCCCACGTTTTTCCTCACGATATTTTGCAAGACAAATGATCTCGTCAGCTTTCACAGGAGTCCACATTATTCTGGTTGAAGAATATTCTGTTATTAACTGATTAAGTGAAAAAATTCCATAATGTTATGTTATCTCAATAATGTCAAAAAGTAAATTTTTTCCTCAAATCTATTCACTAATATACTGTAGTTATATTAACATTTGAGAACCTTTGATCCCTTATTCAAGGATATATTATTCGTGGAAATTTATTTAAGTTCTAAACGATATAATTAAAATCCAGCAGCCAGAAAAAAATATATTTATAATCAAAATCCATCTAAGTAGTGGCATTCAAGTCATAGTAGAAGAGCCTCCTTCAGTCCACATATAATTATATATATATATATTATATTATATATATTATATATATATATATATATTATATATATATATATATAATAATATATAATATATATATATATATATATATATATATATATATAAATATATATATATATATATATATATATATATATATATATATATATATATATATATATTATATATATATATATATATAATATATATATTATATATATATATATATATATTATATATATATATATATACTCCTCTGTCCCAAAAGTAAGTTTACTGAATATCCCATGAACGAATGAGTAATGTATCTCCACCGTGACATATACGAGTGGGTAGTTAGTTACCTAGGCTATACGTATAAAGACTAATTTTAACCAGATTTATAAAGTCAGTCTTGCACTACATCTGTTTATGTATGGGCGTGTGATAGTATTAAATACCGGAGCCCGGGAGGTGGTATTAAAAGAGTTCCTGAAAGTATATAAAGAAGTTACAGCTATTCCATATGGTTATTTAGTGTGCGAGCTTCATCCTAGGAACACACACAGAGTTCTGCTCCGAACCAACATTCTGCCGCAAGAGATAGAAACTGTATACATATCTTAATAATGAGTACTCTAGTTGTAAAGTATCTGCCTCTTATAAAAAAAAAATTAAAAAGATGAAACCATCTGAAAAGCGTAAACTAATCTGTGAGGATGAGAAATTCATCCAATGTGTATGTGAAGTCTGCTTAAATCTTATAAAGGGCAATGTTCCTTTAAACAGACCTCAGAAGGTAAAGCTACGCCGACATAGAAACATAATTAGAAAACTCTCCCGTAACATAAAAAATCTGAAAAATAAAAAGATGTTACTACAGAAGGGAGGTGGTGTATTCCTACCTCTACTCTTTTCAATCATTGCTCCTCTGATTACCAAGTGGATATCAGCATAATGAAGAAGGTGGCTGTATTTCCGTATAATGAGTATGAGAAAATGAGGTGTAATAATAATACTTCAACTGTGCAAAATCCACAACCAAAGTCCCAACAATTATAGCCTCCATTACTTCAGACATTGCCACCTTCCTTACAACCTCCACCACGCCATCACCAGTTCTATCAGCAGGCCCCTCCACTTCTGAATGATTCACTGACCCATGTCAGTTTATATGATCCTAAAGTTGAACAGATAACCAGTTACGAGAAAGAAGTGTATCGGATATTAAATTCAGACATTAACATCCATGAAGAAACTTATCTTATACCAAGATGCCATGCAGAAATTATTAGACCTAAAAGACTTACATCTACATACATCACTAAATAAGACGAGCGCCGAGGATTCAAATCTACCAGTGGATGTAAAGCCTGAAGTGAAAAATGAAGATAACTTTAAAAATATCCTGGAGGAGAGCTTACCCAATAAGGCTCGTAAACTAGGAATAGCTTTATATAATATTTTAAAAGAACAATTATCATGGAATGAATTAGGACAAATCATTATCGATTATGAAGTAATTAAAGGATTAAATATTGTGGGTTTGATAGCAGACCTCTCACGTGACTGGAAGAAGGGACCTGTAAAACAGGTTGGCAAGCATTCAAAACAGGGAACATTTCAGACTATTAATTTTCCCTGAACTTTGATCTTGAATGTACATAGATTAGCAGATCTGGATAATATTTCCAAGACCCTATTCTAGCCCCTTAGGATCGTCTTACGCTTCAGATACATTTAAAGTGTAAGCAGAGGACGAATAAGAAAAGCACCTTACACTAAACCTAAATGGATTAATTCATAATTATACATTATTATTATTATTATTATTATTATTATTATTATTATTATTATTATTTATTATTTATTATTATTATTATTATTATTATTATTATTATTATTATTATTATTATTATTATTATTATTATTATTATTATTATTATTATTATTATTATTCATATTATTAACTTATTTATTTACTTGAATAATTAGTACGTTGTAATTAAATAAATATACCATATTAGCCATTTTGTTTTTATACTCCCTATTTTAGTAATATATATATATATATATATATATATATATATATATTATATATATATATATATATATATATTATAATTATATATATATATTATATATATAATATATATTAATAAATTATATATATAAATGTTTTTACTTATGTTAGTATTCACATGGAGGCGAAGGAGGTAGTTGATAAGTATTATTACTGTGTGAAAGAACCTAGTAGTTTCGGTGGTTTCACAAGGTTTGCATCAAGGTTTCCTGATACTGAGAAAAAAGAGCTGAAAGAATATTTAGAGGGCACCGAAGCTTTCACTTTACATAAACCTGTTCGTAGGAAAATTTCCTACCCTAAAAACCATACCCCTTTTTCTCGACAGTGTGTGGCAGTTGGATTTATCTGAAATGATTAAATATAGTTCTTATAATGAAGAGTACCAATACAGTACTTTTTACTATTGACGCGTATTCTAGATACTTATGGTTAAAACCTCTAAAAGATAAAAAATCAGCTACGGTGTCAGCGGCAGTACGTGAAATTATAGAGATAGTAGATGGCCTAAAATGGGTGGAAGGATAAGAGTGCTGAATTTTTAGGCCTCGAATTTCAAGAATTATGTTAAAAGAGCCATGATATGGGGGTATTACAATACCTTCTCAGTAAATATAGCTGCTTAAGTGAAAGAGTTCCAACGCACCTATCAAAGAACGAATGCTCGATACTTCACCCACATGAATACTTTTAAGTATAATGACATAACTGAGCATTCTTGCATTTCATCTTACAATAGATCGTTTCAAATAGAACTATAAAGACAACCCCTTTTTGAAATTTGTTAAATTAAAAACTATAAAGTATTACTTAGTGAAGGGAGAGAGGAGATTAAAGATAATTCAGGTATAAACTGTGACACTCTTATTGGTATGATCCTCCGAACGGAAATGAAAGGTTTAGAAAGAAGGCTTATAAAGCAGGTTGGTCCATAGAAGTTTTCAAAATTCATAATATTCGGGAGATAAACGATAATAATTTAAAAATTATAATTGATTTAGAAGATTCAGTAGACTGTGAAAAAGGAAGAAAGGCGGATTTTATAGGGAACAACAAAAAATACAAAAAAACGCTTCAATCCCCGAAAGTAATTGTATATAAAATTGAACAAGCATTATTAGGTCAAAAGGTAAATGGAAGTAAAATAAACGTATTTGATTAAAATGGGTCGAGTACCGTAAGTTTAACTTTCTATATTAAAAGAAAATGATATTTAAGAATCTTAGAACTAGTGTTCATCGTTGTAATCATGGAGAAGGCAGATCACTTCTATTTAAAACTCTGCCCTACCCCCGGCATGTCGTTGGAGCTAACATCGCATAGATATAATAAATTCTCTGATTTCACAACCGATTAATGTTACCTGTAGAGCTTGTAATGAGATTGAAAGAGACGTGTATGAAGTAGGTTTGTGTGAGATGATATTAAATACTGATATAGAGAATGTTCCCTTCAATCTTTACTGGATGCTGGGATTACCGCAGTGTAGAGTGTGTTGAAAGTATACTGGAAGTGAAAAACACAGGTGATCTGAATCGTGTGACGATTGGTGGAAAAGAATACTTCTATGAAAAATTTGTACTGAGGAAGGCGTATTTTAAATCGGTGCCTGCTATTTTTAGCTACCTAAATAAACTTTTTGCCTCAAGTAATATGTGTAAGGATGTGGTTTACAACGCTGATATGCGACCCCATGAAGATGCAGTATTAATATCGCTGAGGTCAATAGCTAGCGTAAACCTGAGAGACCGTAATGTGTTTTTTCCTAGACGGTCAGCATGGCAACGTAGACATGTTCATGAGCATGATGATCTGCTAGATATCCTTCATGATATCCCTACTATGTTGAAGAGGGTTATAATTATAGTAGATAATCCTTCTATCCCTCGTAGTCAGCTTGTCGGCGTGGAAGATAATGTACTTCATTATACATGTATCCCTTCAGAGATGATGGAGCATCCAGGCATAGCATATGTTTACACTAATATAGTTCATCATCAATATGTAGGGGACACTAAGGCTCCTTTATTACGAGTAGTGTATTTTCCTAAAGAGAGTAAAGTTATAACCTTTCCTAATGTTCATTATGTGTCTCTGGGTCGATCGCAATTTGGTTCTGTAAGGATACATATAAAGGATGTAGAAGGAAGACCTTATCCATTCACATCCGGTACACTGCTGTGTAAAGTTCATATTAGAAAGTAGCAGTCGCTTTAACTATAATATGATGGAATATTTTTTAAACAGTTTTGAAAATCTTATCTATATGCTGTTGGAAATCCTTCAAGAAATATATAAGAGTGATATATAAGTGATGTAATCAGCTATATTTTTTCAATCATTAACTTACTCTTGCAGTGTAAAGATAGTGTAAGAAAGAAGCTCCGGAAATAATAATAATGAATGGGGACAGAGTATTCGTAGGGGCTAAATTACAAAGGGGATATGGACTAAGAGGATTTTTCACTAAATTATGGAGAAGCGCACTGCCTCTATTTAGAAAAGGAGGTGAATATTTAGGTAAAAAAGCTATAAGAACAGGCCTGCACACTATACAAGATATAGCGGCCGGAGCCAGTCCACGTGCATCATTAAAAAGACGAATTGCTGGTTGTTTCCGACGAGATGTTGGATGACGTTAAGAGCAAAATAAGGCGTAAAATGACAGGACAAGGCAAGGTACAAAGTAAAGGACGATTACCACCAAGAAAAAGCCTAAGGCTAAAAGACCTCTAAAGAAAAAATGTATTGATGTATTTGCTATTTAATTACTAACTGGCATCTTTTACCTAAAATGTGTTACCATGTAACTATACTGTATATAAGGAAAGTTTATTTACTACGCTACTCATTATACGGTCAACCGTCATATTGACAAGATGTATTTTCTTCATCCTTCCAGCCCAGACTGCTGCAAGAGCGAATTGGATCTCTTCTCCATGAATCCCACCCAGATTAGCGTAAGCGAGACCAATTTTATATGCGTAAACCCCACTCACTCGATCGCCAGCACCACTGTACCTCTCGAGTTCAACATCCCGGGCACTTCGGATAAGTATCTAGATCCATCCAATGTTTTTTTTTATATTTAAAAACGAAATTGATGAAACCTCATGGTACAGATCTTCCTTCCGGCAACGATCACGTGGTGTATACAGAGTCAAATTTCCTGTATACTTGTTTTAGTCAGCTTGAAGTTTATCTCAATGAAACTTCTCTTGGTGCATCAGCGGCTAATTATCCTTATAGAAGTTATATAGAACATTTGTTAAATTTTTCAGACGATGCTAAGCAATCTCACCTCCAGTCATGTGGTTTTTATAGTTTCAAAGACGAGGCTACACACATAGATAAAGCGGCAAAAGTCACAAATAACACCTATGAATTTTACGGACGTTTAAATGGAGATATCTTCTCTCAAGAAAGACTTATTCTTCCAGCTGTAGATACTAGAATTCGCTTAACCAGGTCGAGTCCTAAATTCGCACTTAAAATAAAAAGTAAACCTGCTGCTACGGCTGTATGTCCAGAGCCTGTTTTCAAGTTGTTAGAGGCCTATCTCTATGTTAGAAAGGTGAAATTATTTCCTCAGAGACATTTGGAAATTGAGAATTCGCTTTTGAACACTTCAGCTAAGTATCCTATCAGAAGAGTTGAAACCAAACTATTTAATTTTACGCATGGATTATCGAGTATCAATATCCCCAACATTGTTAACGGGAATTTGCCACAGAAAGTAATAATAGGAATTGTCGAACATGATGCATACTCTGGGAATTATAAAAAATCCCCCTATAAATTCTCACCTTTTAGACTAAGGGGTATCAGTCTACATGTAAATGGACAACACTACGGTCGTGACTATGAAATGTTATACAATAGGGCACAAACTCTATGTGCGCACCCTTTTTACGATCTAATAGCTAATACTGTTTCATGCGGCGATAGCGGTATGGGAGTAGATCTTGAAGAATACGCAAAGAATAGTAATTTATATGCTTACGACCTCAGTGCAGACCTTTCAGCGTGTAACGCAAGTCATTTAAACATTTTGAGAAAGGGGACATTAGGGCTAAGTCTCTCATTTAGTGGAAGTTTACAATCATCCATCACTGTTGTTGTTTATCTGGAACACCCTCAGCTCATTGAAATCGATGGATCACGCAACGTGCTTTTGAATTATTAAAGATGAATGAAGAAGAAATAAAAACCATGTTTAAAAACGAGCCTCGATTTTTAGGAGTATTTGCAATTAATGAAATAGATTCTGTGAAACTGGAGAAGGATAGCGGATTCGTATTCAACACCTCGCCTCGACATGTAACATCGGGTGGACATTGGATTTATATCTACAGGAGAAAAATGGAAATGTTTACCTGATTGATTCTTTGGATTTAAAATTTATATTGAATAATCATTATATCATTTCATTTTTAAAATATAATAATGTAAATTATATAAAAACTATGTCTCGGCCTGTTCAACCCTCATACTCTAATTTATGTGGAGTCTATTGTATTTATTTCATTATATGTTTTTTAAACAATGTGTGTTTTAATGAACTTGTAAATATATTTGATGTTAAAAATTTGTATGTCAATGATTATTTAGTTTCTAATTATGTAATAAATGCTTTAAAATAAAAAACTTGCTTTTACTATCCTTAAACCTATTTCCTTATATTATATATATATATATATATATATATATATATATATATATATATATATATATATATATATATATATATATATATATATATATATATATATATATATATATATCAGCAGTTAAATGTATATAAACCTACAAAAGACAAAGTTTCATGAAATTTCATGAGCTATATAAATCTGAAAAGATAAAGTTTCATGAAAATTCATGTTTATGACGTCACGAGTTTAAAGGTGCTTGGATACAATGTCGCGAATATGATATTCAGTAGCGAGCTGAACAGTGTAGCGTTAGCTGGGATTGTGTTTGTAATACATTTAAAAAGGTGCAGCTATGGGCTTTATAACATATATTCAAAGGTTCTGGTTTATTTTAAAATCCTGGTACACATGTGCCAATTTTCGGTTAGACATCCTTACACACCGCGTGACCCATCCAAAATGCGTATTGTATGTGTATCAGATAATGTCCACGGTTACTGCATGCGCGCCTCAGCTGCAGTGAAGGAAGGGTCGATATAACGTTAAAGTATAATAATAATAATAATAATAATAATAATAATAATAATAATAATAATAATAATAATAATAATAATAATAATAATAATACGATCCCTATACTGGATGGCCATATAGAGAAAATTACGGAAACGAGTAGTGTGTATAAAACATTTACAGTCAATGTGGAACGATTTAAAATGAAGATTCCCCTCCCAATCCATCTAAAAATTTCATCTAGGATACGTACTTTAGCCGATCAAGATCTTGATGAACGTGCAAGGAAGAGGCTGATCAATTATATAATAACAACTATAAGAAAGGAACTTTCTGGAGAATATATGTTACATTTCCATCAGGTGAGCATCAAGATGTTTGCGGATGGAGGTGAAGAATATTTATACATGTATATTTTACTAAATATAGTAATAAAATTTTAGAGTAAAAACTTTTTTCATATCCTCTACATTAAGAAGAATATATATATATATATATATATATATATATATATATATATATTATTATATATTATATATATATCAATATATATTATATATGATATATATATATATATATATATATATATGGTTATTATTATTACATATGTTATTTATATATTATCATCATTTATATATATATATATATATATATATTATATATATATATATATATATATATATATATATATATATATATATATATATATATATATATATATATATATATATATATATATATATATATATATATATATATATATATTTGTATGTCAAAATTAATATTTAAAACTTAAAAATAGTTCTTTTAAATATTAAGATAGCTAAACATGATTTTGATTACAAATTTTTGACGCTACTTCAAGATGCCTCTTGGCCGATCGCTCTCTCTCTCTCTCTCTCTCTCTCTCTCTCTCTCTCTCTCTCTCTCTCTCTCTCTCTCTCTCCGCCTCCACCTCCGGCTCCGGCTCCGGTTCCGTCTCTGACTCAGAATCCTGGCCCGTCTTCTTGTCAGCCTCAGACACCGACTCTAACCGAATTACTGATTATATATATATATATATATATATATATATATATATATATATATATATATATATATATATATATATATATATATATATATATATATATATATATATATATATATATATATATATATATATATATATATATATATATATATTTCAGCGCACTGAGATGTTTCTGATGCACTACATATTTTAAATGCGCAGGAAAATTTGAATGGTATAATGAAAATACTCAGTGAAGTGAGTTTTGAGTCTAAAGCTACTGACAGTCAGAGAAGGCCACGCGCGCATTCACGTTCATGCGTCGAGCATGAGAATTGCATCTTGATCCAATCACTGAAGATACGGCAAACACAGTGATGACCTTCTGAAGGAAAGCCTGTAGAGCTGTTATCAGTAAATGTTTAATATATTTTACCTCAAATTCTAATTCTGTAAGTCTATTTGTTACATGCATACAAGAGCCACTAGTCTCCAGACCATTATCTAATCTTTCCTCGGTAAACACTGAAGCACAATAAGGGCTTGAAAAAGTTTTTAGCCTTATAAATTTAAAAGTAAGAATAAGATAATTGATCCAGTTAAAATTGGTTGAAATTTTGCGTGTTAACAAGTGTTACTCTCTCTCTCTCTCTCTCTCTCTCTCTCTCTCTCTCTCTCTCTCTCTCTCTCCCTCTCTCTCTCACACAGGATTTAATTAACTTTTTTATTTAAATAATACTAATAATTCGCATGGTTATCTCCTACGTCTTTTATTTGTTAGATTCTGTCTTGTAAGCTTAAGAGAGAAAACGTTGTTTAACAATCTTAATTTTCAGGACATATATATATATATATATATATATATATATATATATATATATATATATATATATCTCCCTATATATATATATATATATATATATATATATATATATATATATATATAAATATATATATATATATATATATATATATATATATATATATAGATATATATATATATATATATATATATATATATATATATATATATATATATATATATATATATATATATATATATATATATGTTAATAAATGTGAGACTTGTAATAATGAATTTCCCTCTCATTTATCATATATATATATATATATATATATATATATAAATATATATATATACATATATATATATATATATATATATATATATATATATATATATATATATATATATATATAATAATAATAATAATAATAATACATAATAATAATAACACACACACACAATACACACACACAATAATAATAATAATAATAATAATAATAATAATAATGTTTAGGGAACTGACTGAGTATGCACTTTGATGTTTAGGGTTTTTCGTTTGAAAAATCCCTCGTAAAAATGCGAGATGTAGCCAGATATATGTCCACTTAGTTAGATGTATATCCACATTTTCCTGTATAATAATAATACACACACACACACACACACACACACACACACACACACACACACACACATACATACATACATAATAATAATAATAATAATAGGGTTTCATTTTCCGCATACAGAGAGCATGAATTGAAAATTTCGTTCGGTAAAATGTCAGATGTAGCAATATATATGTGCATTTAGTTAGTTAGATGTATATTCATTTTCTTGTATAATAATAATAATAATAATAATAATAATAAAATAATAATAATAATAATAATAATAATAATAATAATAATAATAATAATAATAATAATAATAATAATAATAATAAAATAGTAATAATAATCATAATAACATTAGTAATAATAATAATAATAATAATAATAATAATATATTTCAAAAATTCCTCAATAGAAAATATCTCGTCGTCCGAATATATATATATATATATATATATATATATATATATATATATATATATATATATATATATATATATATATATATATATATATATATATATATATATATATATATATATATATATATATTAAGAGTTATATATATATATATATATATATTAGCATATTATTATATATATATATATATATATATATATATATATATATATATATATATATATATATATATATATATATATATATATATATTATATATATATATATATATATATAGTTATATATATATATATATATATATATATATATATATATATATATATATATATGCATATATATATATATTTATATATATATATATCTATATATATATAGATAAATATATATATATATATAAAAATATATATATATATATATATATATATATATATATATATATATATATATATATATATATATATATATATATATATATATATATATATATATATATATATATATATAGTGTAAGGGGGGGGACGAGGGGGTGACCCCCCCCCGAAATTTTCTAGACTATAAAAAATTTTAAGTATCATATCTGTTAATAATATAAAGTGCAGAGGTTAAATTAATTTTATTTAATTCGTCGCTGTCAGGAACAAATCTCGTAAGTCCTTTAGTTAAAACTAAACTTGAAGCCATCAGAGAAAATGCAGCATTAGAATTTCAGCAGATTTTGAAGAATGTGTAAGCGTATCAGAGCTGGGTATTTGAAATTGCTGTACCAAGAATTAACAAGTTCCAAAATACAGACCCAACATTCCTACTTCCGACCCACAAACTTATTATTGTACATACATTTTTATATCATTTTAGATATTAATATCAGCATTAGGAGAGGTTTTTAAATCATAAAGAAATTATTTCTTCCTTGCAATTTGTCATACCGAACAGGTGTAATGTGCCATATGAGAAGATAAAAGATTGTGTAACATTTTACAAAGAAGATCTTGAAAGCCTAATAGAAGATTTAGTAAAAGCAGAATGGGATTTATGGAAGTTGAAATGGCATCACAGCACAGATCGTCCAAAAACAGCAATAGACGGACTAGTTTTTTGTTCGCAGTCACAATTTCCAAATATTTACATCTTGTTGCAAATACTGGCAATTTTACCCGTGTCTACTGCTTGCTTCATAGTAGAAAGAAGCTTTTCAACATTAAGACTTCTTGAAAAGCTACTTGAGAAATACTATTGAGATGAAAGACTACTGGACTTGCCTCCTCTACATACATCGAAATATTGACATAAAAACTGTTATCTCGGATTTTGCTCACTCTCCTGCCCGGCGATTAAAGTTAACAATTTAGGTAAGATGATTTTAGTAATTTATATAAATTACTCCCATTTTTTCTTAGAAATTTAATATTTGGTCCTTCTACTTTTATATATATATATATATATATATATATATATATATATTAAAGAGTAGTTATATATATATATATATATATATATATATATATATATATATATATATATATATATATATATATATATATATATATATATATTTATATATACTATATATATATATATATATATATATATATATATATATATATATATATATATATATATATATATATATATATATATATATATATATATATATATATATATATATATATATATATATTATATATAAATATATAAAAATAAATATAGGTCAGTGTCTAAAGCTATCAATTATTGTCTAAAATTATTAATGTTATAAACGGAATATATTGGTGGAATGCTGGTCCAATTTAGTTCGGAAAAATGTAAAAAAAAAAAAAAATATATATATATATTCAGTCTACCTTTAGTTAGCATGATACATTTTTGGAATCCTGGCAAAATTTCACATAAGAAAATGCTTTATACGGCACACTATTGGGGGCTCGAGCCGACGGGGAACACAGGGGGGGACGTTTTCCATACCCCGTAGGGGAGGGGCGGAGGAACCCCGCGACACCCAAATACCAAAGAGCGGGGGTTCCGGAGACCCTCCCCGGAGGGGGGGAATTAGTCCCCCCCGTAGTCCACCGAAGGCTGAGACCCCGGGACTCCTGCCATCGGGGCGGTATGCCCTTGGGTAGTTAAAAAAAAAAAGCAAAATTTAATAGAAAGTCTATTTATTTAACGAGAAACTATTTATTTTAACGAGAAAAAAACAATAAAAGGTCTCTAAATAGGCCTTTAATCATATTACTATAATTATTAACAATAATTTTTTTTTTTTTTTTTATTTTTTTACATTTTCCTATGTGAAATTTTACCAGGATTCCAAAATTGTATTCCTTTTCGCTGTAGCTATTGTAGTTTTTGAGTTTTTTTTTTTTTTTTTTACATTTTCCGCACTAAAATTGGACCAGCATTCCACCAATGTATTCCGTTTTACTGTAGCATTAATAGTTTTTAAGATACATATGACGGATATACTAAACGCTGACATATATATATATATATATATATATATATATATATATATATATATATATATATATATATATATAAATATATATATATATATATATATATATATATATATATATATATATATATATATATATATATTGAAGCGGCGTAATGAAAACGCGAAAGCGTTTCACGATACCGAAACATTAAACAACTAATCTAAAAACTGAACGAAGTATTTG
>JABUQX010049707.1:30000-39890 GCA_015478945.1 Trachelipus rathkii | reverse complement strand
AACAAAATATTATGAATATCAAAATTCAGAATATAAAAAAAAATAATGGAAAAACCATAAAAATTTTGAGCACAAACTCAGGGGCTTCCACCTTGTAGGAAATTGGAACCAAAAAATGTCCAAATTAGAGCATATTTGCTAAAATTTATATAATTGTTCAAACATGTAAATTCCCAAACTTTAATTTGAAAAAAACAACGAAAAAAACATTTTTACTTGTTTTATTCAGGCTGTTTTTTTTTCATGAAAAACTTTTTTTTTTTTTTTGGAAAAAGACGAGCTTGTCTTTTTCCTTTCCCAACCCTATGAGGCGCAAAAGGGACTCTATCATTCTCCCTAGGACTTTGCAGAGAGATGACGCAGAAGGTCAAGCGCTTTGTAACACTGAGGCTTCTGGTGCGAGATATGTGGTGCATAGGAAAGTCGGTTGTCTAAAAGGAGACCAAGGAATTTAGTTTGAAAACTCACCGGAATGGGTGTTCCGTACAAGAACAGCTCTGGGTTCGGTTATGGCGAGACGACCCTCCCAGCCGTTCGTCTTGGATGTTGAGAAACGAAAGCCATTTGAATCATCCCATGCAGTGATTTTATTAATTGCCAAAGAGCTGACGCTCAAGATTTTTAATAAGAGCACAGAGATGTAAAGAGTTAAGTCATCCACATACAGAGCGCGTTTGACACGGTCGGAAATGGAATCGACTATGACATTAAAAGCTTTAGCAAAAAGTAAGACGCTGAGGTTGCTACCCTGGGGAACCCTCTCAGTAGTGATGGCTCTATTTCAGCGGTTGCACAAAGGATACCGCCGCTGAGTGTTCTTATAAGCGTTAGCTGATAAGAACACGTGTTTCGAGATAACGTTAAGTGGTTTTAGTGATAACATGTTATGTAATTATTTTTTTATTTGTATTATTATTATTTTTTATTTTATTTATTATTATTATTCTTATTATTATTATTTTTTTTTTATTATTGTATTTATTTTCATTTTATGTTTATTTCTTTATTTGTATTATTCCTGACGCGGCAACATGTGCAGTAGCATCCGCAGCGTTCGTTGGAGTTGCAGTCACCACAGAGCGCGTGAGCGCCCGACTCCGACTCCGGCCTCGATTCCGGCTCCGACTCCGACTCCGCTTCTGCCAGAGCGAACGAATCTGGTTCAGTCTCAGAAGTTTTTTCTTATTCTTATTTTTATTATTATATTATTATTATTATTATTATTATTAGAAATGATTTTTAGGCACCGGCTCCGGCTTTCAGCCTATAGGCCCCAATATATATCTAACAAGGGTTAGAGTTACGTATCCGGCTAAAATTTGGAGGGGTGTTAGATGGTGACGTAACCTCGACGAAGACGAGGTTACGTCCCCCATCCCCTTTAAAAAATCGAAGTGTTCGTAATTGGCTGAAATTTGGTGAGAGGATTCAGAGTGTAATTTCTAGAAAGAGTTGATATCGGAATATGAGGAGTTGGCTCCGGCACCGATGCTGGAGCCACTGCAGTGCCGAGGGTTAATAAACAGTCGTATAACACCAACATAGGTGTCCTTATATAGGTTATCGAACCCGTAGATATCTCGAATATGAGGTTATAAGTCCGTATAGGGTTTCTAGGACCCCCATTGAGGGGGTCCTGACTGAAAAAAAGCACAGAGTGCAAAACAGAGGTCGAAGGAGGAATGAAGAAGGATGAAGGATGAATAAGGAAGAAAGAAGGAGAAGAGTCTGACTCAGAGGAGAGGAGTTGGCAGCTGCACAGGTGCTGGCTCCGGTGCGGTGCCGAGTAATTAAATATTTGTGTAATGATACAATATTGGTCTTTATATATGTTATTGGGGCTGTAGATTTCGAAAATAACGGTGTCAAACCATGCAAGAAAAAATCAAAAATAAATAAATAAATAAAATTTTATTCTTTTTGTGTTTATAACTTACAAATTTACGTTTTTACATACCCTAAATCAGTAAATCAAACCACCATACCTACACTTCTGCTGTTGATCTGTTGATCTATTGATTCAAGTCAAATTTTTTACTAAAATTGTAAAGGTATTTTACATACCCTAAAGCAGTAAATCAAAACCACCATCCCGCCACCCTCCTGTCCATCCTTGATCTATTTGATTCAGTAAATTTCTAGTATCATTTTGGGAAGAACATAACATAAAAAACCAAATTCTTTATAACACTGATCAGTGAATATATGCCAACGCTACAAAGTCGTAACCAAGTTCACATTAATAAAGCTAAGCATAGCATCAATTCTGAACTAAGAATAATAACCCCCAACGACAAACTGACATGGCCTTAAACATGAATAAACTGTTAACGTTAACAAAGTTCCACACTTAACAACAGTAAAGTAACTAACATAGCATACAAAACGTTGCCTTTTCACACTTGTCAAGCATATCTCTTACATAACAATGTTAATTTATATCAAAATATGGTAATATTTAACAAAAATTTAACATAACCTTGTCTAATTATTATGCAGAGCAGCGAAAGTATGCGACGTAACAAAGTTTTCACATTAATAAAGCCAATATAACATTGCTAGAACTAAGATATAATATACAACGACAAACCCTGACACATCTTAAGCAAGGAATAAAACTGCTAACATTTAACAAAGGGTCAAACTTATCAACAGGTAGAAGTAACGTAACAAGGCTCACAAAAACATAAACCATCGCCCACTTTATCAAACATATCTCCACATGACAATGTTAATTTTACGTTAACATAGTAATAGTTAACAAAAAAAATTTAGCATAAACCTAACCTAACCAGCATTAATACCAAATGGGTAAACTACAAAAAAAAGTAAAGTTTTTTACTTCTCTCTAAAGCTAAACTATGAACATAACATACTGAACACAACAACCAGACGAAATTAAACAGCTATCATTAACAACTTAGTCAATAAAGCGAACAAAACGGGGAAGTAAAACAAGTTTTCATTTTTATAACATATAATTTTCATTGAAAAAGAGCGTTAATATAAATACATAAAAAACATATAAATACATAAAAAACATAGGTTTTTAGTTTTTTAAATATATTAATTCATCTGATCAGCAAACATAGGATTCAAGTTGGGTAAGTTCTATTATGTGTCTCTCTAAAAATTCAACACCCTTTGAAAGGATATAAGTATAAATGCCTTCAGCAACACAAACCATTTTTTCGGCATATTTTGATTCAACAGCACTAATTCTCTCATACAAGAGAGAAGTAAACTCAATCCAAAGCTGATAGTTATTAGCGCAGTTCCTGTTATACTGTATTATACGGGAAACCACATGTTTCGTTGTAAATATCATAGATTACACCATTGTGCTATATGTATTAAGTCCTCAAAGTATGTCAACATCGTTAAGAGCGATGTTAATTCGTTTTTTATTTTAAGCAATGCTGTAAATATTTCAGATGTTTGGAACTGTGAAACCTAGACTCGTATGCCTGAGGTCACACCAATCGAAGATTCCAGTAGTTGCGCAAACTAAGTGTTACCTATCAACCACACGACGAGAACACAACGTCTATTCTATTAGAACCTCTCATGTTGTCTTTCCAGTTAGATATTTCACTGCTAGTCGATATATCAGATGACACACATTTATCCTCTATCCATGCTGCTGCAATATTGATAATCTTGATGAACTCTTCAATACAAATGAATAAGGGTCTATTATTTGAACCTCTGGATGGAATACAAGCAATGTATCGGTCTCCATTCGGTTTACGATTAAATATAAATGACACATCGTTGGGAATAACGAAACTCCTCGTGAAGATATCAACAACAGGTGTAGAGATGCGAGGAGATGTCATCGTACCAGCACAGCGAAAAATGTCCTACTGACGGAAATCGTATGCGTAAACAACCCTTAAATGTAATGAGATTCTTTCTTTCAACCAATCAGAAGAAAGTAAACAAAGGGAATACGACGCACGAACGAACCATATCAGTTCAAAAGGTATATATTCTCGCTAGACAACAACAACAACAATAGTACAAAAATAAGTTCTTTATATACTAACCAACGAATATATGCTAACGTAACATTGTTTTCACATTAATAAAGCTAACATAGCATTACCAGAACTAAGAATATAATGTACAATGACAAAACCTAACACACCTTACGCCCGAATAAACTACTAACATTAACAAAGTTCCATACTTAACAACAGTAAAGTACCTAGCACAGCGTACAAAACGTAACCTATTCACACTTTTTTCAAGCATATCTCTAACATATCAATGTTAATTTTACATTAACACTATTGATTTACGTCGCATTTCGAGTATCATTTCGGATAAACATAGCACAAAATGAGTTCTTTATATACTAACCATCGAATACATGCTAACATAACAAGGTTTTCACATTAATAAAAGCAAACAAGACCATCATATGAACTAAAAATTAAATATACCAACTACAAATCTAACACAACTTAAGCACAAATAAACTGTGTAATAATAATATCATAAAATATAATATATATATATATATATATATATATATATATATATATAATATATATATATATTTTAAATAATATGAATATTATATATATATATTATATATAAATATATATATAATTGAACAAAAAAGTCTTTGAATGATAAAAGAACTAAAAAAATTAATATATAAATACAATTGTGTAACTACATAATCCTTACCTTGGGTTTGTTGGTTATTCAAAGACTTTTTTGGTCCTTGAGGTAGCTCTATTAGTTTTTAAGATAACTCGGCCTTTTTGGCTTTATTAAATTATAACTAACTAACTTATTAGGTTAAATTTGTAAGGTGAGTAGGAGGTAAAGAGAATAGAGGTAGGTTGATAAAGGTTGAGAAAGGGAAAATTACAATTTACCTACTAACTCTTTACATTTTGATTAAAATTTTGATTTCACAAGCACGACTAAATAGGACGGTTTTTGAATTTGAAGTAAAGCTCGTTGTGATTTTTTAGTGAAAATTCTGGTGAATTATATCCACAGGGACAAAAATATAAATTCCACTAAAACTAATATACTGTAGCTATATAGCTAATAGTTTCTATATCCTAAAATAAAATACTAAACTAAACAAAATAGAAGATATATATGTGGAAGTATATAATAGTTTTTATATCCTCCCACTGAAGAGTTGCAATGAAAACCATTGCAATTAAAAGAATTAAAATTTTTTACAAATCAGATAAATTCCTGCGAAGGAATTCTTGACACTTGACAGCAGCCTGTCTAAGAGGTCTTTCTTTGACTGAATTGAGCTGAGAAATTTGATTCTGTTGAGAGTCAAGTTGAGGTGAATTTATACCTGAAGTTGAAGGTTGTACATCTACAATAGCAGTATCACTATTACTTTGAATAACTGAATTTGAGGGATCAACTTGATCTGTATTTTCATTGTTTTGACCATCTGAATTGGAGAGATCACTGCTTGCTTCAGCATCAGTTTCTCCACTGGAGACAGAGTGGGTAATAGATAACTCCAATGGGTAGAGATGACAAATAGAATAATGACAGGTTTGTCCATCTCCCCTTTTTAATAACACACTCCTGATCTTATCGTCATCACCAACAATGACTTCCAGAACTCTACCCAAAAGCCAGAAGGGTCTAGGTTTATTAGGTGTGTGTATCAGAACTATATCTCCAACCTTAATTCTGTTGGTCCACTCTGACTGATAGAGATTTCTACTAGTCTGGCGCAAATTTAATAGGTAAGACTCATACCATAATTCCCTGAAAGTCTCCAAAACTCTTCCTTGAGCAGTTAGAGTTATGGCTAAGTCTTGTTGTGAGGGAGGAAGTTTTTTCCATTTGGGGTGGAAACTTCATTGAAATGAGGTTTGAATTGCCATAAGGCTTCAAAAAGGAATTTGGGGCAATAACTTCCAAATCATTATCTGATGACCTATAGGTTAAAGGTCTTGAATTGATAACATTGGTGATATTTGAAATACTTGTTAACAGTTGAAAGTAGGTTAAGGTTGCTTTACCTATATTTTTTATAGAGACATCCCTTAACTGTTCGTATCATTCTCTCCCAAACTGATCCCACCCAACTGGAATAGACTGGAATCTTGTAATGTTTGATGTTATTGATACGCATATGTTCGGAGAACATATTTGAAGACAAAGATTCTAACAATATATTTCCACCTTGTTTGAAATTCCTGGCATTATCTGAGTACAAATTGGACGGTATGCCATATATATTTGTGAAACGTTGGAATGAAATTAAAAAGGATTCAGTGGACATATCTGGAAGGACATCAACATGAATAGCTCTGATATTAAGGCAGGTGAAAATTAACAGATACATTTTTTGAAATTCCTTATCATTAATCTTTACAACGAGATGCCCTGTAAAGTCCACGCCAGTATGCTCAAAAGGACGCACAAAATTAACTCTATGATGAAGAAGATTAGTCATTTTTGGATATTTAAAGGGTATACTGTTAAATTTTTTGCATACTATACAGTCTGACAAAACATTCTTTACAGCCTGCCTGGCCTTGGTAATCCAGAAGCCATGAGCTCTGATGAAATTGATAGTGGTTTGAACACCCAAGTGTTGACATCTTGAATGAAAGTCTCTTATGATTAATCTAGTGAGATGATGATCCTTGCCAAGAAGAATTGGATTTATCACATCATCATTATATAAAAGTGTCTTGACAATTCTCCCTTTGGATCGGATTAGGCCTTTATCATCTATGAATAAGTTAAGTTGATTGACCAGCAGTGGAATTTCATCCTTTTTGGGATTTTGGAGAAATAATATCTCCTTAGAAAAACAATGCTGCTGCATTTTCTTCAACCAATAGAGTTGGGCTTTCTGATCACAATCTTCATCCAGCCCTTTACTCCTGCTAATGAATTTGAATATTTTGAAGTTACTTTATAAAGCCTATGCACACTTGAGTAATCTTTAAATGGTAACAAAGACTGAGAAACAACCACAGATGTGTTACATTGTAAAGTCTTTTCCTTATTGGCCTCAGACAAACATTTAAGTTTACTAATAGGCCATTGAGATTGATCTAAAAGAATCCAAGAAGGACCCTTTAGCCATAATGGCAATTTTGAAAGAAAAGTAGAGGTTGTAACACCTCTGGTAATCAGATCCGCTGGGTTTTCAGCAGTATTGATGTAAGCATAAGAAATGGATACTTGGTACTCTTGCTCAACTTGATTTTTGATTTGATAAATTTCTTTGAGCCTATTGTTTACAAAAATATTTTTATTTTTTGCCTTTCCAGACAGGAGCCATGAAAGGACAATTTGAGCATCTACAAAGACCTTTATGTTTTTGAACTGTACATTAGGAAATTCTGATAATATTGATTTGATACACTTGAAAAATAAGAACACAGATAACAACTCTAAAGAGGGCAAAGCCCTAGATTTGAGGGGGGCCACCTTGGCCTTTGAAAATATTAAACTAGAACCTTGACCTATACTATAAACTGCAAAACCATAACAAGATGTTGAAGCGTCGCAAAATACGAAAAAAGAGTTTGAGGTAGAAGGTGAGAAAGCACACCTTTCAATTTCAATATTATGTAATTTATTTAAATCTGAACATAGAGAAGACCAGGAAACTAAAACATCAGCAGGGACCCTTTCATCCCAATTAAGACCTAATTGCCATAATTTCCTAATTAATAGCCGACCTCTTAAAGTTACAGGTAAAAAGATATTTAACGGATCAAAAACCTTGGACACAGCAGATAACAGCAATCTTTTGGTATTTGCATCAGCATTTACTGAAAATTTTGCAAGTTTTAACTTATCTGTAAGAGGATTAAAAAGATATCCAAGAACCTTATCCTCCGATTCCTGATGTTGAACTATTCTACCCTCTCCTTCCATAACAGCTCTTAATTGATCATTATTAGAGTCCCAACTTCTAAGATGGAAACCACCATCTTCCATTCTTTTGTTGCATTCATGATAAAGTTCTTTTAAATGTTGTAGATCATTGCCACTAATAATTAAATTATCAACAAAAAAATTATTCAATAGAATCTGAGTACATGCATCATCCGCATATGACTGAGCATGATGATATAATTGAGGATGAAAGGTGAGGATGTGAAACCAAAAACAATGGTTGAGTTTCGATAAGCCTTTAATTGACCATTTACTTTCCAAAAAAAGCAAAAGCGATTGCGGTCTTCGATAGATTTTAACTTAATCTGAAGGAAGGCTTGTTTTATATCCGATAACATAACAAACTGATTTGATCTGAACCGGAATAAATGACCTAACAAGGAGGACATAAGATCTGGTCCAGTATAGGCTGCCTCATTTAGAGATGGTAAAATAATTAGTTTTAAGAGAACAGTTAAACACAGGCCTGACCTTTGTTGATACTTGTTCATCCGTTTTGATAACAGGTCTGTGAGGAACCCAAATATAATTTTTATACTCAGAGGGAGATACTTTGAACTCTTCAATAATACCATCAGCTAATTGTTGCTGAAAGACATCATCATTCCTTCTTTAACTAAATCTTTCTCTCCTCATTTCATAAACTCTATTAAGCACTGCAAGAGCAATGTTATAGTTTGATGGCAACAAAGGAAGTTTATCTTCAATCCATGGAAGATCTATTTGATATTTTCCGTTTGAACTCTATACCACATTTGAATTTTTCAATCTGTTTCAAATCATCTTCAGATTTATTATTATTCATACCTTCAATACCTAAGGACTCTAATTTGAACATGTTTTCTAATCCTTGCTCTACCTCTGAATTACTTAGGATATGGCTTAAAGGATTAAAATAAGAATGTACAGGGTTTAAGACTGCATTAACCAAAGTATGGTTAACCTGCAATTGATTTTGATTTTGAACATGAATGTGATTTTGATTTTGAACAACTGATGGTGGATTTGAAACTCTTATTTGATTATTGTATATAAAATTAGTAATATTTCCAAATGGAATAATAGAACCATCTCTTAACTTAAAAGCAGACCCACTCATACATTTAATCAATTCTAGTTGAGGGAAATACTCTATTAAATCAATGCCAATTAAGGCATCCAAATCGAAAAATGAGTTATTAGACTCTTTATAGCCAGAATCAGCCAATTTATAAGATTTATTTTTTAAATTAATTAGAGCCTGATCTACAAACTTAATCTCATAACTTAATTGAAGATCCTCATCAACCAAAAGAGGAAGGGTGAAACAAGACTGGTCCATATATACATCAAGAACAGTCTCTTTCAAACTGCGGGTGGTTACACCTAAATAGGTTTTTATATCGTATTGAGTGCTTTGATGATTCTCTACAGATATATTGAGTTTGTCAAGCACTCTTTTGGAAAGGTAGGACCTCTGTGAGCCACAGTCGACTAGGCATCGAACTGAAGCTGAAACTTTACCTCTACCAACCCTAATAGTAATTGATGGCAACAAATATAAATTGTTGGTGCTTTGGCTGAAGCTAAGACATACATTTGTGAGGGTGGAACTTTTCCTTTGCTTACAAAGAGCAGTAATATGACTTCTTTTATTGCAAACTTGGCAACTGAAAGAAAGTTGCTCCTCCAGTCCAGGACACTGATCTGCAGTATGTTTAGAGCTTGAACAATTACTGCATAGACTCATTTCATTACATCTTTTAATTCTTAAATCATAGGTTTGATAAACATTGCAATTGGTCATCACATGACCTTGGGATGAACAAAACTTACATGATTTTGAATAACTTTTGATTTTAGAAGTGGAAGAATCAATACCATGAGAAGCTTCATTTCCACTAACTTCATTAGTATGAATTTTGAAATTCTGCAAAGCAGAATTGGAATCAGGCCTATTATTAGATTTTAAGAACTCATTCGTCCTT
>JABUQX010049707.1:20000-22500 GCA_015478945.1 Trachelipus rathkii | reverse complement strand
GACACTGCAGGGTTGCAAGAGTAGCGTTTCGGCGAATTTTCGATTATCATGTTCTTTTCATGTAACTTCCTTTTAAAGGAGGTTTTCTTTATATATATATATATATATATATATATATATATATATATATATATATATATATATATATTATATATATATATATATATATATATTATATATATATATATATATATATATATATATTATATATATATATATATATTATATATATATATATATATTAGTGTTGCACCGATACCAAAATTTTCGTCCGATACCGATACCGATACAAGTACTCACAATTTTTTCACTACCGATGCCGATACCGATACCGAAATTTTTGCCGATACCCGATACCGATACCGATACTTTTACTCCTATAAATATGGCCTAATATATATATATATATATATATATATATATATATATATATTATAGATATATATATATATATATTATATATATATATATATAATATATATATTAATTATATATATATTATAGTATATAATATATATATATATATAATATAGTATTATATATATTATGAAGTAACGAGTAATGAAACCATTACTATTTCTCTAAAGGTACATAGAAGCCTAACCTATGACGCGCTTGAAGCATTAATATTCTGACCCTATTAAAAATGAAAAATTATAAAATGGTCATTCTAGACTATTCAAATTTAAATTAATTTTAGATACTTAGTGTCCACATAATAAGTAATAATATTTATCTATATATATATATAATAATATATATAATATATATTATATATATATATATATATAGCCGCTACCGTGGCTATTTGTGCTTACAAAACGTAAGAAATGCTCGAGTTTGCGTTCGTGTTTGTCAAACTTTATCGAAAAAATCGCAAGGAAATGCTCACCAAACGTAAGGAATTCCTTAAATTTCTGTAAAGTTTGCTATTCCGTGCTTGGAATTTAAGCCGTCTTACGAAAATGTAAAACAAACAAAAAGGCGCTTGGCTTTGGTGTCTGAATTGGTGAATGTTTTATTCATAAAATCAACTTTAAATCTAATTTCTTTCCAAATGGATAAAACTCCATCACAAATTAGTTGATTCCATTATTTGATATAAATCATGTAATTTTTTTATTCTGCTTATTCCAAAACCACGTGCTCTTATCACAACAGCTTGATTGCAATTGTTTTAAAAACAAAAGTAAGCCTAGCACAAAATCGCGGTCGTTTAAACACAGGTTTCACACTGAAATTTTGAATTTGAATTCCCTGACGTATCCCTGACCCAAATCCGCAAAATTTATCCTTGGGACCAGGTGTGTTCAATTATTTTTGGCGCTATAACAATATCTATTAATCATTTATTGCAGCCTATTTACTCAGTTCAAACATGATATTAATATTTACTTAAAAAATTGTTCATCATCATGGATGAATTTTAAGAAAATATTTTTTTTAGTAATCGACCTATTACCTTCCCCATAGCCGTCCAACGCACTTCTTTTTTATTTTTTCCAAAAGTAAACAATTTTATTTATACAAAAAGGAAAATAAATTTAAAGCTTACATTAATAGCCTAGGTGAATAAACGAATAACGTCCACTGTGATCACAAAAATTCTAAATGGGGAGATTTAGGCTTAACCTTTTCTTCTCAAGCACTGAATTTTTGATTTTATAGCGTTCTTCTTCTGACAAAGCTTTGTTTAACATCTTTCTCTCCTCTTCAAGTTTATTGATCTCGCTGTATAAGTTTCTAGTATGAACCTTTTTATTATTCTGTTCTTCTTTGAAGTTTCTTTTGTGACTCTTTGAGATGTTCTTCATATCTCCTATGGCAGCCTCTTACATTGTCAACATTTTTGAGTGGAAAGGAACTTTCAGGAATACTTTCATGAGTATCTTATAGCATTGTGCCACTGTTCTTTGAGGAAATCAGACTATGTTCTGTTCAGATTCTCAACTAAATTGCTTTATTTACAGAAAACCCTCCTTCCACTGTCGCATTTCCATGCGAAAATATCAGTCCTAATTTAATAATTTGCCACAATTCCGCATAACATTGATTCCCAGGTACTATAGAAGAAAAAAAAAACTCATCAAGTCTCTTAGAAGGACAATCACCATCCAAAAATATTTTGAATTTTAATTCAAGGGTAGAATGAGCTTCACTGCAAAGTAGAGTGTATTGTGCTTTTGCTTTCTCAGCAACAGAATCTGTGATTCGGTTATTGGTGTACAATGCCTCTAGCAATAAAGCAAATCTTTTGTTTCCCTTGTTCTGGCTGATGAAAAATTATACTAGGATCCAATGATGAGAGCCCTTGGACAGGCTTGTACTTCAGAGGACATCTTTCTAATATCTTTTTTGTCATTTTGATTAGCACAGTCTGGCATTCAAGTTTGAATTTTAGGATATTACTTTCATTCGAAGTGACTTCTTTGAGAAGTTTTTTTGTCTGAAATCCAAGTAAATTGTCTTTGTCATGTAAATCTAATACAAAAAGCTTAGT
>JABUQX010049707.1:10000-15000 GCA_015478945.1 Trachelipus rathkii | reverse complement strand
AACCTATCGTCAACCGTAATAAAATTTTACTTCCACCACTTCATATAAAATTGGGATTAATGAGAAGTTTTATAAGGGCATTAAAGAAAGACAGTCAAGCATTTCTTTTTTTGGCAAGAAAATTTCCACAGGTTAGTGATGCCAAATTAACTGCTGGAATATTTGATGGTCCTCAAATAAGGATGCTGATGAAGGACGCTGGATTCGCTGAAGTGATGAGTGAGACAGAACGAAATGCATGGGAATCTTTTAAAGCACTTTCTCTTAATTTTCTTGGGAATCATAGAAGTTCAGATTATGAAACCACTGTAAAAATTTTAATACAAAATTTTGAAATCTTAGGAGTGAGAATGTCTGTAAAACTCCACTTTTTAAGATCCCATCTTGCTTACTCCCAAGAAAATTTTGGAGATTACAGTGAAGAACAGGGGGAAAGGTTCCATCAGGATATTAAGTGCATGGAAGAAAGATATCAGGGAAGATGGGACATTAATATGCTAGCAGACTACTGTTGGTGCTTGAAAAGGAATTCACCAGAACAAAAATACAAAAGAAAATCTATAAAATCATCTTTTCTTTAGAAAAAATGCTTAAATTGCTATATTTCTTATTTGTAATTGTAATAGTCATATTTATTATCAGGAAGTACAGCAATTTCATAATTAAAAGTGTTCTGTTTCACAGTTTTATTAAATATTTAACCTGAAATATACCAAATTACAGAATATAACATACTATTATTTGAATATACAGGTCATAGTATAAAAAATTGACCTGATTGGCAAAAACCAATAGCAGATTCGAATTCAGCGCATTGAAATACACAATTCATTAAAAAAAAATTGGAGTCGTGCAATTTTCCCGGAGTCGGAGTCGGAGTCGAAAACTCGTGCAAAGTGGAGTCGAGGTCGGAAGTCGAAGATTCCTTGTAAGTGGATCGGAGTCGGAGTCTGGGAGTCGAAAATTTAGAGAATTATTATTATTATTATTATTATTATTATTATTATTATTATTATTATTATTATATTATTATTATTATTATTATTATTATTATTATTATTATTATTATTATTATTATTATTATTATTATTATTATTATTATTATTATTATTATTATTATTATTATTATTATTATTATTATTATTATTATAAAAGTTTTTGATTTTATTTCCAACGTTCTAAATATTTATTTTTGTACATAATTTAATTTCCTTAAAATAATCTTTGAAAATAATATACAGGAGGAGAAGAAGAAATATTTACATAGATTTCCCGACGCGTTTCGTCTCTATACTTGAGACATCTTCAGAGGATTATTTCTTTTAAGCGAATGAGTCTTTAAATTGATATATAATAAGTAAATCAAATGATTATTGAGTATGACTGATAAATACAGGGTTGCATAAAATTTTATGTTAATGGCTTTTTCGTTCTTCGAACTTGTGATTGGGATATCTTTCAAATTGTTTACGAGTAAAACTCCAGTTTCTATCTTGATTATTTTACAATCTTGTGCTAATAGTTGATTGACCATGTGCCGTATTGAAATGTTCAAAGATTTTGCTGGGACTGTAGAGATGTTGATATGCCCTGTCCGACAATATATTCTTCGTGTAACCAATATATGTCGACGTACAGTCTAACTCAGGGCAGTTAAATTGGTACACAACGTGGTTGTTGTCCGGGCAAAGTATCTCTTGTGCTAAAGGAAGATGACAGTTGTTTGGACTTGTGGTATAGTCTGACTTTAATTTTGAGGTGTCTTTAGTTTTGAGGTGAGAATTACAAAATATTACGGAAGGCACGTTCTCTTTTATTATTTACAAATAGATTGGAAGTTTTGAAGAAGAAATTTATCGAATTTTTCTGATTATTTTTACTTTCTTTATTATATAATTTTGTAAGGGTTTTATTAATTAAATTTTCAACTGAATATTGTGGATGATCACAGTTAATTAAATTTTACTTAATGCGGCAAATTTCTTCATCAAAAGTTTTCCAAGTTGAACATAGGTTGTATGCTCTGTAAACTAAAATTTTTACAATAGGTTCTTTGTAAATAGTCGGTGAATAGGATTCATAGTTCATATACAGACCATTATCAGTGGGTTTGACATGTATGCATGTAGATAATGAGCCGTCAGAATTAACATTGATTTTGATGTCTAAAAAACAGATAGCATTATTAACCTAAGTTTCGAATGTGAATTTTAAGCATGACAACTCTTGAATTTTATTGATGAACTGATGTATATGATCTATGTTCCTAAAAATAGTGAGGGTGTCGTCGACATACCTTATGTAAAATACGGGGTTAAAGTTGTTTGTTTCACGAAGGATTTTGTTTTTCAAGATTGGACATATAGAAGTCAGCAAATGTAGGTCCAAGTGGTAAGCCCATCGGCACTCCATCAGTTTGTAGGAATATATAGTTTTCATTTAAAATTTAAACGTGTTGAGTACAACAAATTAATAAAGGTCTCATATGTTGTTCTAACAGATCTGGAGGGGGGGGAAGGTTATTTGAGTGATACACTTCGTTAATTATTATGTCAAATCGTATCAAGAACCGGTACATTTATGAACAAAGATTCCTACATCAAGTGAGGCGAATATATTAGTGGCTTCAAGTTTTAAGTTTGATAATTTACATAATGATTCATTATTTGATTTAACTATGAAAGAGTTATTAAGATATGGTAGAATAATGCTGTTCAGATATTGGGCAATTTCGTGTGTAACCGTTCTGCACATATTTATTACAGGTCTCAAAGGTGAATTTTCTGAGTTTTTATGTTTTATAGGAAATCCCGATATATATATATATATATATATATATATATCTCAAAGAATTTACAACCATATATACGATATATATATATATATTATATATATATATATATAAATATATATAAATATATATATAATTATATAATATATATAATACATGGATTGCCTAAAATACACAAAAACTCAGAAAATTCACCTTTGAGACCTGTAATATCTATGTGCGGAATAGTTACACACGAAATTGCCCAATATCTGAACAGCATTATCCGACCATATCTTAATAACTCTTTCATAGTTTTTTATTTCATAAGCGAGACGTATTTTGATATTATTATATTATTATTAGTTATTATTATTATTATTATTATTATTATATTATATATTATTATTATTATTATTATTATTATTATTATTATTATTATTATTATATTATTATTATTATTATTATTTTATATTATTATTATTATTATTGATTATTATTATTTTTATTATTATTTATTATTATTATTATTATTATTATTATTTTATATTATTATTATTATTATTATTTTATATTATTGATATTATTATTGATATTATTATAATTCTAAACTGATTAATTTAAAATGGCTGTTTTATAATAAAATAAAAAATAATTGCATTATATTAATTACTTTATACATTTGTTTCCGAAACCGAAATATATTTGTTTGTCATGTGTGTTGCGCCTGAATCTTTATGTCTTTACGGTACTTTACCGTATAGTATTTGGAGATTAGATTCATTGCAAAAGTGGTATATTTTTTATTCTCAAAAGCAAGCGAAAAAAAATTTGTTTGAAACAAAAAAAATGTTTTTTTTTTAAACTTTTTTTAACTCTGTAAGCACTAATCTGAGTCAGGGTCGAAATTTTGAATTTGACTGCTGGAGTCGGAGTCGGAGTCGTTGTCGAAATTTTTTGTTGAAGTGGAGTCGAGTCGGATCGGGGTCAAATATTTTTGTTTTAAGTGGAGTCAGAGTCGGGAGTCGGAGTCGAAAATCCAAATTTGAATTTAAGGAGTCGGAGTCGGAGTCGAAAAAATTATTTTACGACTCCGCAGCCCTGGTTCCTATCCCAAAACCGGGAAAGGACTAGCATGTCACTGATAATCAGAAACCTGTCCCCCTTACCTGCAAGTTGTCGAAAAAATGGTTTCTGGTCTCTACATTCCAGGTTTGGAGGGCTTGCATGCTTTCTCCGAATTTTAGTTCAGGTTCGGGTTCCGGCATCACCGGAAGATCCTCTGTTTCGCCTCGATCATGACATTCGCGAGGCCTTCTCCGGCCATAATTTCGTGATGGGGGTGTTCTTTGATTTGGAGAAGGCATGCGACACCAGTGGAAGACAGGTTAGCTGATAAGAACACGTGTTTCGAGAAAACGTTAAGTGGTTTTAGTGATAACATGTTACGTAATTATTTTTTTATTTATTTTTATTTATTTTTATTTATGTATTATTATTATTTTTTATTTTATTTATTTATTATTATTATTATTATTATTATTATTATTATTATTATTATTATTATTATTATTATTATTATTATTATTATTATTATTATTATTATTATTATTATTATTATTATTATTATTATTATTATTATTATTATTATTATTATTATTATTATTATTATTCTTATTATTATTTTTTATTTATTTATTGTATTTATTTTCATTTTAAAGGTATTACACAGCAATGTAGGGGCTCGAGCCAACGGAACACAGGGGGACGTTTTCCATGACCCCGTAGGGGAGGGGCGGAGGAACCCCGCGACACCCAAATACCAAAGAGCGGGGAGTTCGGAGCCCTCCCCGGAACGAGGGGAATTAGTTCCTAACCCCGTAGTCCCCGGAAGCAACGAGAGACCCCGACTCCTGCCATCGGTGCGTATACCCTTGTATGTATTCTTATAATTAAAAAAAAAATAACTATACTAGAAAGTCTATTTATTTTTTAACGAGTACCGCTATAAAAGGTCTCTAAAATAGGCTTTTTCCTCATATTTCTATAATTATTAACTAGTTTTTTTTTTTTTTTTTTTTACATTTTCCTTACCCAAAATCCACACAGGATACATAAAATGACATTCCATTTTCACAATACCTATGTAGTTTTAGATGTTTTTTTTTATTTCCTAACTAAAATTTTGCCAGCATTCCAAGCAATGTATCCTTTTCCCGGTAGCTATTGT
>JABUQX010049707.1:0-7500 GCA_015478945.1 Trachelipus rathkii | reverse complement strand
ATAGTTAAAAAGAGATTTTAGTAAACAGGATGATGCAAAAGTGATTAAAGTTACTGAGTCATGTGGGATTGTGTATAGATAAGCGGAATTTATTTGGATTGTATGCTTTTTAATCAATAACTTTTAGTTTTGATTTTAATTGAGTAATATTTATAAATTTACGATAAGGACTCTGCCTTCAAAAAATTAAAATTCATAAGGGATTTTAATGTATATTAGCATACAATTCAACTTCTTGTGAAGTAGATGGTCTGTATGTAATAGGTGGTGGCATAGGAGGTTTGTGTAATATTGATTGCCTAAATTTTATGGGAGGTGGTACCAAGTGTTCCATTTTAGTTTGATTCTTTGGGGAATTTGAGAACTGGGGGTTACCTCTACTGGAAAGAGGTGAAATGGGTATCTCATGTAAATTGCAATCTCTTTTGGGGTTCGTAAACTTAATCTTTTTAATCACTTCTACATAAATGCTTTTCTTATAAGACCAAGTTCAAAAAATAATCCATTATGGCAAAATGAATAGAATAAACAACGTTTTTTCTTCCACCCTATAATGGAATTAATTTAACTGAGAAAGATAGGGAGTTTAATGGGTGGATCGGTTTAAATTTATAACTTGTCTAGTCTTTTATCCCAACTTGAACTTTCCTTCCATTTACTTGAAATTTGGGAACAACTGAGGAAATATTTGGGTAAAGCAACATGAGATAAAAAATTAAATAATCTTTATCGGATTGAGAAATTAATGAAGTAAGGAAAATATTTTTCTCTTAATGAATGGGGAATTTTTAAAATTTGATAATGTGCCAGAAGGGGTAAAAGTACAAACCGTGAAAGCGGAAATAAATTAAAAATAAAATTATTCATATGTTGTACTGAGTTAGGTTCTTTCGCAGGAAATAGAAGCTCTTATTTTTTCTGCCCAAAAGATTATGATTGGTGAAATGTCCTTGTTACTGTGTTGGTTCTTTTAGACTTGAAAATATTATAGGACATGACGGATAAAAATTTGTGGTTTGAAAATTGTAGAAAGCCGATTAGCAAACATGTTGTTGACATCAATGGATGTAATTGTTGTGATGAGGGCAAACCGCTGTCTTTCCCTAGTGTTAACGACAATAATCGGTGGGCTGAATTCCGCAAAATATGTAATACTTTCTTTGTCCATAATTAACGAAATGATAATTGTTCGGTATATTATATATTATTCGGACGGACGATTCGTTAATCGGAATATATGTTGGGAACGGAATTAGCTTATATGAAATAAATCTTTCATTTGAAATGAATGGAATTAGGGTAATTAATTCGTATGGGTTAGTGGTTGATTTTATAGTCCTTGAATATGTCAAAAATGAATGGTATGTTGAAGCGGCCCTCTAACCATCATGCCGCCCTAAGGCAAAAAAAAAAAAATTCACCCTAAGCATATATAAATTATAATATATAATATATATTATACATAATATATATATATATATATATATATATATAATATAATATTATATATATATATAATATAATATATATATATATATATATATATATATATATATATATATATGTATATATATATTATACTATATATATATTATATATATATATATATATAATATATATTTATATATATATTAATTATATATATTATTATATATATTTATATATTATATATCTATATATATTATATATATATAAAGGGAAGGGCTAAAATTAAGTTCTGAAATTTTCGGTTTTCACCAGTGTTAAGATTGATTTTTATGATTTTGGCCCTTGAACTTTTAAAATTTAGGTTTAATGTTTAAATAAATTTTACTTACTTTTTTTTTTTATTCGTGAATGTGTAAGGGTGTATAAAAGAGCGTTAGTGTTTTTAACTTTTTGATTTTTCATATTTACATATTACTGTAAATACGGATTTAACTTATTTAACATTTACGGTTAAATTTAGGTTATAGGTGTGAATAAATTTTAACCTGATTTCACGTTTGTTCGTTTTTATTTTGTCTGTTGTTTGTTTTGTGGTTGCTGTATTTGTGCATGTAAGATGGCAGATATTGCCACAGCGTGGCTTACTAATCGACTAACTAGCATTTCCCCGTGGGGCCTTTTTGGCCCCAAATTTTTTTTTCTTAAAAAACTCTTTTTGGCCATCCGTTTAGAATCCACCCCTCTAACTCAACCCTAACTTTTGCTCCTTCTGAGACCCCCAGATGGCTAGGAATTCATCCTCTACGTTTAATATGTCCACTATAACTATCTCATATTCCGTCTGAAGGTGGATTTATGTGCCATGTAAACAGAAACACTCCTGTAACACGTCTCTGAGAATCTCGAAGCTCCTAACTTCGATGTTTGTGGCCTAAAAATCTTTCTTTTCTCTACTACAATAATCTGTTGTTTCTGCTACTGTCTCCTACAGAACAGAATTTTTCACGCCTTTTTGAATATCTTACAACTTCTCACGAGACTGTTATATCTTTACTCCACCCAAATACTGAGGTCCTCTATTTTGGGCATTTCAATGTAACACAACACTGATGGTTTGCGGGTCTCCTCTAATACTGATTTAGGTGGGGGTGGGGAGGATGCCGAATCATTCAGCCATTCTCAACGACCTGGAGCAACTAATTAAAGAACCCCACACACATTCCGGATCGTCCAACAAATTATAACAACACTTGAACCTATGTTTTCCCACTATCCTCTCTCTTATACACCACCTCCCTACTTTGGTGCGCATTGGACAACAACCTTATATCTTCTTAAATTTTATACTTTCTCTCCAACAGTTCCATCCTGCCTAACGCGTTTTTTCTGCACTTTAAATCGGCCGATTGGGGGCTAACGTCGGCTTCTACACTAACTATAACGAATGACGTTTTTGCTCTGGTGCGGCTTCGGTTTCTGCGATAAGTGGGAACTTAATCGGTTGATGGGATGAGGCAGGTTCATTCCTCTTCGAACTAAATCTTTTCTTCTCCCAATCCATGGTTCCGTCGTGCTGTTCTCTGCCATTTCAGGCTAAGACAGTGCGGATCGGGAAGGAAAATCCGTTCCTATCACTCTTGCTAATTTCATTCAGCAGAATGTTGGCAGGGATACTCTTCGACAAGCAAAGCGCGCTTTCATCAAACGAAAGGGCGCGACCCCCAGGTTCTCCTTACTGGACAAATCTTTCTGCCTTTCTTTGCCAAAAACATGTCTAACAACTTCGTAAAATCTGCCTTTCCTCCTTCTATTCGATCTTGACGGTTCTGTGCTAATTCTTCAACTGAAAAGGCCATCTCTTTGGTCTCATGTTCCTTAACCAACCCTGGACGATTCTTGGGCATCCTCCCCTCCCCTTCTCCTCTCAAGGTGTCCTATGGCCTTTGCCTGTGATTACATTTGATCGGGTGCATGGACTTCCTGAAATCTAATTGGGAAAACGTTAGGAAAGCGGGGGACCCGGATTGCGTTCCCTCCCCGAATTTTGAAGAGGAAGTGCCTCGTGCTGGAACCCCGTCTCTCTCGTTCAACTATATTTCTCTATGTCTGAAAAACTAGCACTTTCCTTAGTGTTGGAAGGGCGAACACGTCCAACACATTCTTCAACTCATTTCAATTCTGCTCCCTCTTTACTTCTAGAATTGCCACGCTCGTCTTAATCTTCCATCAATTTCTCGCTGACTGGAAATAGTAATTTCCGGTGGGGTCGCCTCAACCTTGTGAAATTTTAATCTTTTAAGAGAACTCAACGTTCACAAATCCCCGGCGGGTCGTAAAAGCGACCTTCCAACTGTCCTGAATTCTCTCGACGGTCCTCGTCTCTCTGTTTGGACAATAAACCATCCTTGACCTTTTATACGATAAACAAAAATGTGAATGTGTGTTTTGGTCGTGAGTATGACTGTGTTTTCGTGTAGTATTCACATGACGGTTGCAGGCCTTCAAAAGAAACTGGGAGTTCTGTTTTTAGACTGCCCGAGAACTTTTTTTTCCTTCTCTCAGTTACTCCAGCGAAACAAGGGCCTCATCCGCCCTTGTATGATGTACTGCTCTCATATCTGGGGGGCTCTGAATCTCACCCGGCTTTTGGACAGGGTCGAGTCAAAAGCCAAAAAGACTTATAAACTGTTCCGTAACTTTCCACCTCTCTTGACCCTCTATCTTTGCGGCCGCCGATGTTGGTGCTTTATCTCTTTTCTATAGGTACCGCCAGCGGCAGTGCTCGAGGGAACTGTCACTCGCGTACCACCACCTTACGACGCTCTCGTAACACTTTAGGGGTGCTGTGTTTCTGCGACGAGTTTTTTTGTGTGGAATTGGTAACTTCCGGCCTAGTTTTTAGCTGTGGTTGCTTCCTTTCTTTATCTGCCACCTCGGGGTTTCTGTGGAATTCTCTTCCATCTTCTGTGTTTCCTGCGGAATTTAATCTCCCTCACTTGAAAGCCTGCGTCTGTGCTAATATGCGTAATTTGCGTTAAGTGTGAACTTCTGAGGCGTGAGCCAACACCCCCTTCCCTTTAAATAGAGCCTTGCCGCGTGCAGTGCGTGGTGGACTGTGGTTGACAACTGTAAAATGTGTATATAATATATTATATTATTATATTAAATATAAATATATATATATTAATATATATATATATATATATATATCATAATATATAATATTATATATATATATATATATATAGAGATATATAGATATATATATAGTAGATAGTATATATATATATATATATATATACATACATATATATTATTTTTTTTTCTGTTCGTTGTGTTCTGCCGCATTCTTAGCCACCTTATTGCCCGCCCTCATATTCTGCCGCCCTAGGCATTTGCTTAGTTTGCCTAGTGGTTAAGAGGGCTCTGGGTTCAACAGTTGCTAACGGTATAATAGGATGTAGTTTTGTTGTTTTTGTCATTTCTAGTATATATGGTAATAAAAAGATGGGTGAATAAAGTTGGTCATTAGTTATCTTGTTTTTTGCTAATTGTAATGAGGTGATAACTAATTGATGTATCATTGTAATACTATTAACTGAATGCAACTAATGTAAGTAATGATTTTATACTACCGAGTTGATTGAGTATGTTATTCGCAAGTGATCGGTTTTGAAATTCAATTAATTTTTGTAATAGTTTGGAATCTCTGTTAGGTTCGTGTATTTGACTTTAATTGTTCTTTCAGTTCGTTAATTAGTAAATTGAGTGCTTTGCAAAGTTGCCTTAAAATGTTTATCGTTTCTTAAAAATTTAATCGTTGCTGCTGGGCAACCAAAATGGCTTAAGTATAGTCGTCCTCCCAATCCCGGAAGGCTGCTCCTTTGTATTTTGATTTGGAGTAAATCCAGGGGTAAGCTTTATACCAGCTCGTCTTAATTAAAAGGATATTACTTGGCTTTAATACTAAATAAGTTGAAATCCCATACGTGCCCTTTGATATTGAAATATTAATTAAAATTATTTTGCAAAGGCAGGTAGGAATGTATTTTAAATGTCAATTTCATTTAGTGGTTCTATAAATGGGTGAGTTTAATTATTCTGGCTGGACATTCTAAAGCATACAATTTAAATCTTAGAGATATCTTCAATAAAATGTAACTTCACACGGAGTGATATAATATGATTGCCCCTGGCAGTATTTTCGTTTCTTCATTTACGTTAGTGGAGATAGATAGGACTGCAGAGGTAATGAGTAGGTAACGCCAAAAGCGCGTTGATATAACACTTTTTTTCATTCAGGGCCGTTGAAATGATTATACTTTTATTTAATTTATGATAATCGCCCCGGTTAGTTGTGTGAAAATATATTAAAATAATTTATAAAATGAATCAAATTCGTTAGGTTACCGTTAATTATACTAGAATTATATTAATTTAAATATTTTTTTTAAAATGGAATCAAGTTTGATAGGTCTCTGATAATAAAAATAAAAATAAGTAATATTAATTCCGATTATATAATTAAAATTAAAAATTAAAAATTAAAAGATTAAAATATCGTAAAACTAATTCTTGATTATGTGGCGTAAAACTAATTCTTGGTTATATAGCGTAAAACTAATTCTTGATTATATAGCGTAAGACTAATTCTTGATTATATTTTTATTATTTTAATTCTAAAACGAAAATTAAAAATATTTTTCGGTTTTTATTTGTTTTCTTTCTTAAAATAAAATATTAATAAAAAAAAATATAAATACGTAAAATAAAATTTCAAATTTTTTCGATTTTTTTTTATGATTTTTTGTTTTAAAAAGAATAACGGACCCCTGGGGGCAAAAAAAAAATTCCGAATTGTAAACGAACATACTAATAATAAAAATATGTACACTTATGCTAAAATATTACAAGTATAAAAAGTGTAAAATGTATATGTTGTGTAATGTAATGTAATATAAAAACTTAAACTTAAAGGTTATAAAACAAGTTATATAAAATTACAAGTATTTATTTACAAATTTTTACAAAGTTTAAGAGATTTTATCTCTTAGGAGGTAAGTAGTAGAGCCTATTTCCTCTTCTAGTCATCTCCAATGGCAAAACAACTGGAGGTCTTTGTAACTCCTCTGTTGCTTCTTCAGTTCTTGTTGGTAAGGACGAAAGAGATTCGTGATCTCTCTGTCTTGTTTGACTTCTTGTAACTCTTGGTTTCACATCCCTTGGACCTCTGAATTGCTGGTGAGGTCTATACGACGGATCTTCTTTTCTACTATCTCTTGTTCCTTCAGACGTTGATATATCCATAATTGGTGATTGAGGTGTTATCACATCATCTTTGGGAAGTATTTCAGCGGAACTTGGCACGTTTTCTACCCCTACAGCTTCTTCTGCAAGTGGTGCTGCCAAAGTGTCCTCCTTTATTTCTGCAATAGCTTGATGTTCATCTAACTCAGAAATGTCTGAAATATATGAGTCTTCCTGTCTGATTGGTGACAGAGATGGCCTGTACCCTCTTATTTGAGTTCTTGAATGGGGAGTGGAATTCAACATTTCACTTCCCTGAGGGGTATTAGGTTTTTCTTGGTTACAAGAAGTTTGTGATTCTACAGGATTCTGTTGTTCTTGTGTTGAATCTTCTGGTAGAATATTTGGTATGTTATTAAAAGTAGGGGGAATCCAGGAAGAAGTATTTGGAGATATATATTCTTGGTCATCCTCTTGTTGGTCTATTTCTTCAGGATCCACTCTCTTTGTTCTTTCTGTTGTATGTTTAGGGGAATCCAATGTTTCTTGAATAGCATCTGGATTCCAAATTTCATCATTATCAAAAGAAAAATGAGATTCTGTAATCTTCTCCACAGGGATTATTTTGACATTATCCCGGGGAACCGGAAATATTTTTGTTGAATTTAAGCATGAAAGCATAAGTTTATTAGGCTCTTTTATTTGATTTACTATAAAAGGTCCTTCAAATCTTTTATTTAATTTGGAACTTTGATCTGGCTTTTTTATAGCATTTACAAAAACATAATCGCCCACTTTTAAATTTCTATGTGTGGCATGTTTGTG
>JABUQX010049706.1:17500-39266 GCA_015478945.1 Trachelipus rathkii | reverse complement strand
TCCAATTGTTGAGAGAGATTTTGTTTCTTATATGATATTCATTTAGATCGGTTTCAGATAATAATGTGAGCTCCTAGGTAATTTGGTACTGTTGGACCTTTGGTATCTTCTTTGCAAACCGTTGAAATTTTTACAATTTGATGTAGTGTATAAGGCTCAGTTCAAAGCTTGTTTTATACACGTATATGTGTCATAGGCAGGAAATCTAATTTGTTTTCATATTCTCAACCTCTATAGATCGGTTCAGTAATAATTTGGGTCCTAGGTAATTTAGGCAGTGTTGAAGGTATCTCTTTTCGCACAACGGAAAAAATTTACACAGTTGATTAGTCGATAAGCACGTAATTAAAACTTCAATCTATTATTGTTATATGTGTAATAGCAGCGAATCTAAAATTTGTTTTTAAAGTGCTATTCATGTTCAGATCGTTTCAGATATAATTTGGGGTCTAGGTATTTTGAGGTGTTTGAGGAATCTCCTTTGCACAACCATGAAAATTTACAATTGATGTCGTGATAAAGCGTAGTCAAGCTTATTATATTGTTATATGTATAATATAGCAGGAAAATCTAAATTTGTTTAAATATGTATCATGTTAGACGGGTTTCAGATAATATTTGGGCTCCTAGGTAAATTTAGGCAGGTGTTGAGGTATCTTCTTTGAAGTGAAAAATTTACAATTGATGTAGTGATAAAGCGTTAGTCAGCTTATTTATTTGTTATATGTGTAATAGCAAGGAATTAATTTGTTATTAATATTGTATTATGTTGGATCGGTTTACGATATATATGGGCTCCTAAGTATTTCGGGCTACTGTGTCTTGAGGATATCTCCTTTGCGCAACGTGAGAATTTTACATTTGATGATAGTGATAAAGCGTTGTTAGTAAGCTTGTTTGTATTGTTATATGTGTAATGGAATGTAAATCTAAATTTGTTTTAAATTGTATTCCTTGTTAGATCGGTTTCAGATAAATTTGGCTCCTAGGAATTTGGCATGTGTTTGAGGATCTTCTTTTGCACAACTCGTGGAAAAATTTACATTTGACATGTAGGATAAAGCGTAGCTCAAGCTTATTTATTTTGTCCTTATGTTGTCATAGCAAGAATTAATTTTTTTTATATGTATTCCTGTTAATCGGTTTTCAGTAATAATTTTGGGCTCCTAAGTATTAAGGCAGGTGTTTTGAGGTATCTCCTATTGCTACAAGCGTTAAAATTTCAATTTTGATGTAGGATAAAGCGTAAGTCAAACTTATTTATTTGTTATATGTGTAATAGCAAGGAAATCTATTTGTTTTATTATGTATTCATGTTAGATCGGTTTAGATAATAAATTGGGCTCCTAGGTATTTTACGCAGGTGTTTGAGATATCTCCTTTGCTTAACCGTAAAATATTTACAAAAATATATAAATCGTAGTCAACTTATTTATATGTTAATTGTGTAATTGAAGGAATCTAAATTTGTTTTAATAGGTATTCATGTTAGATCGTTTAGATATGAATTTGGGCTCTAGGCATTTAGGCAAGTGTTTAGTATCCTGTGCACAACCGTTGAAAAATTTACCAATTTGATTGTCGTGATAAAGCGTAGTCAACTTATTTATATTTGTTTATATGTGTTAATGCAAGGAAATCTATGTTGTTTTAATATTTATTATGTTAGATCGGTTTAGATAATAATTTGGGTCGTAGGTAATTTAGCAGGTGTTTGAGGTATCTCATTGCACAACCGTGAAAATTACAATTTGATGTAGTGATAAGGTGTAGTCAAGCTTATTTATATTGTTTATATGAGTGTACTATAGCAAGGAAATCTAAAATTTGTGATTAATATTATTTCATTTAGGATCGGTTCAGATAATATTTGGGCTAGGTATTAAGGCAGGTGTTTTTGAGGTATCTCCTTTAGCACAACCAGAAAAAATTTACAATTTGATTGTAGTAGAAAGCGTAGTCAAGGCTGTATTTATATTTTATAAGTGTATAGCAGGAAATCTAAATTTGTTATAATAGATATTCATGTTAGATCGGTTTCGAATATATTTGCGGCTCTATGTTATTAAGGAGTGTTTGAAGGTATCCTCCTTTGACACAACCGTGAATTTTTACAATTGATGTAGTGATAAGCGTGTCAAGCCTATTATATTGTTTATATGGTAATAAGCAAGGAAAATCTAAATTTGTTTTTATATGTTTTCATGTTAGATCCGGTTTCAGAGAAATTTGGGCTACCTAGGTACTTTAGGCAGGCGTTTGAGTATCTCCATTGCACAACCGTCAAAATTTACAATTTGATTGTCCAGTGAATATAGCGTATAGTTGGTTCAAACTTTATTTATCTTGTTATATGCGTGTATGAGGAATCTAATTGTTTAATATGTATTCTGTTTAGATCGGATTTACGATATAATTTTGGAGGCTCCTACGGTTAATTAGGGCAGGTGTTTTGAGGTATCTCCTTTGAGCACAACCGTGAAAATTTACAATTTGATGTAGTGATAAGCCGTGAGTAACTTATTTATATTGTAATATGTCTTATGCAAGGATCGAAATTTGCTTTTAATATGTATTTTAGATATAGTCGTTTCAGATAATAATTTATGCTCACTAGGTAATTTTAGGCAGGGTATTTGACAAGGTATTCCTGTTGCACATCCTGAAAAATTACATTTGATGTAGTGATAAAGCGTATAGTCAAGTATATTTTTATATGTGAAGTACGCAGGAAATCTAATTTGTTGTTGTATATGTTTCATGTTAGATCGGTTTTTCGGGATTAATAGTTTGGGCTACTTGGTATTTGGGCAGGTGTTTGAGATTCCTTTGCACAACCGTGTAAATTTCAATATTGATGTTAGTGATCAACAGCGTGAGTCAGAATTATTTATATTGTATATATGATAATAGCAAGGAAATCCTAAATTGTGTTAATATGTCATTCATGTTCAGATCGTTTCGCGAATTATAATACATTCTATGCTCCTGGTATTTAGCAGGTTTTGCAGGATACCTCTTTGCACATCCGTGAAAATTTCATATTGAGTGGTATATATAGTGTAGGTTATTTATTTTGTTACTAGTGATTAATAGAAGACGAATCTACATTTGTTTTAATATGAATTCATGTGAGATCGGTTTTGAGGAATAATTGGCGCTCCTAATGTTAATTTAGGCAGGGTTTGAGGTTATCTCTTGCACAACCGTCGATGTAATTACAATTTGAGGTCAGTGAGTAAAGCGTAGTCACTTATTTTATTTTATATGTGTAATAGAAGGAAATCTAAATTTGTTATATAATGTATTCGTGTTAGATCGGTTTCAAATATAAATTTGGGCTCTAGGTATTTAGCGGTTTGAGGTTCCTTCCTTTGCACAAAACCGTGACAAAATATACAATTTGAATATACTGTAAAGGCGTTATTCAAGCACTCTATTTATCATTGTCTATATGTGTAATAGTAGGGGATATCTAAATTTGTTTTCATATGTTTTCATGTTAGCGGTTTCAGATAATAATTATGGCTCCTAGGTAATTTAGGAGGTGTGTTTGAAGTATCTCCTTTTGCACAACCGTTGGAAAGAATTTACAGTTAGAGCTAAGGATAAGCATAGTCAGCTATTTATATTACGTTTATTGTAATAGCAAGAAATCTAGACTTCTTGTTTTAATATGTATTCATGTGAGATCGGTTCAGATAATTATTTGGGCTCCTAGTAAATTTAAGCAGGTGTTTGAGGTATATACTTTGCACAACCGTGAAATTACAACATGATGTAGTGATAAAGCGTCGTCAAATCATTCTATTATTGTATTGTGTCAATGAAGGAATCTAAATGTTTTAAATGTTATATCATGTTAGATCGGTTTAGAGATATAATTGATGGGCTCCTAGGTAATTTAGGCAGGTGTTTTGACGTATCCCCTTTGCACAAACGTGAAAATTTACCATTTGATGTAAGTGATAAGCGTAGTCAGCTGTATTTTATATTGTTTAATGTGTCGAAATAGCATGAAATTAATTTGTTTTAATATGTATTCCATGTTAGATCGGTTTCAGCAAATAATTTGGGCTCGGTAATATAGGCAGGTGTTTTGAGGTATCTCCTTTGCACAACGTGAGAAATTTACAATTTATGTAGTGATAAAGCATAGTCAAGCTCTTTATATTGTTACATATGTGTAATAGCAAGAAATCTAAATTTGTTTTTATAATTATTCATGGTTAGATCGGTTGTCAGATACTATTTGGGTCCTAGGTCATGTAGCAGGTGTTTGATGTATCTCCCTTTGCCAACCGTGAAATTTACAATTGTGATGTAGTGATTAAAGGCGTAGTCAAGCCTTATTTATATTGTTATATGTGCTATAGCAAGGAAATCAAAATTTTTTTATAATTAGTATTGATGTTAGATCGGTTTCAAAATAATTTGGGTCCTAGGTAATTTAGGCATAGTGTTTGAGGTATTTCCTTTGCACAACGTGAAATTTACCAATTTGACATGTAGTGATAAGACGTGTAAAGCATTGTTTATTATTGGTTTATTATGTGTCCATAGCCAAGGAAATTCTAAAGTTGCGTTAATCATGTTTCAGTAGATCGGTATCAGTTAATAATTGGGCTCCTACGGTCCATATTAGGAATGTGGTATAATGAGGTATCTCTCTTGCACATCTGTATAAAATTTTACAATTTGATATGGTGATAAAGCGTAGTCAAACTTATCTATATTGTTATATGTGATAGCAAGGAAATCCTAATTTGTTTTAATGTATTTCATGTCTAGATCGGTTTTCAAGATTACTAATTTCGGTTCCTAGGTATTAGGCAGTGTTGAGGTATCTCCTTGCAAAACCATGAAAAATTTACAATTTGATTTGAGTGATTAAGCGTAGTCAGCTTATTAGATTATGTCGTTATGTGTATAGAAGATCTAAATTGGTTTCTATGTATTCATGTATGATCGTTTCAGATAATAATTTTGGGTCCTAGGTAATTTAGGCAGGTGTTTGAGGTAATTCCTTTGCACAACGTTAAAAATTTACAATTTGATTAGTGATAAAGGTTGTCAAACTTATTTATATTGTTATATGGTTAATAGCAAGGAAATCTAATTTGTTTTAATATGTATTCATGAGTTAGATCGGTTTCAGATAAATAATTTGGACCTCCTTAAGGTAATTAAGCCGTGTTTGAGTATCCCTATTGCTTTACCGTTGAAAATTTACAATGTTGAATCGTAAGGATAAATCAGCTAGATCAAAACTTATTTATAATTGTATATAGGTCTAATTGAAGGAAATCTAATTTGTTTTAATATGTATTCTGTTAGATCGGTTTCAGATCTAATTCTGGGCTCACTCACCCGGTTCAACTTTGGCCAGCGTGTGTCGACCGAACCGTAATTCCTACTTGCAAACCAGAAACTCTTACCAATTTGATTAAAGTTGATAAAAGCGCTGAAGTCAAGCTAGTACTTATATTTTATATGTGGTAATAGCAGAATCTAAATTTTCTATATATGTAATTCATGTTAGTCGGTTTCAGATAAATAAAATTTGGCGTTTCCTAGGTGAATTTTGGCAGTTGTGACTTTGACGGTATTCAATGCACATGAAAAATTTACAATTTGACTGTAGTGATTTAATAGCGTAGTCAAGCCTAGATTTTATATTGTTATATTTGTAATAGCAATGAAGTCTAAATTTGTTTACTATGTATTCATGTAAGATCGGTTCCAGATAATAATTTGGGCTTCTAGTAATTAAGGCAGGTGTTTAAGGTATTATCTTTGCACAACCGTTAAAATTTACAATTTGAATGTAGTGATAAAAGCGTAGTCAAATTCAATTTATATGTCTATTTTCAAATAGCAAGGGAATCTAATTTGTTTTAATATGTATTCAGTTAGATCGGTTTCAGATATAATTTGGGCTCCTAGGTAATTAAGGCAGAGGTTTGAGGTATTCTTTGCTTACCGTGAAAATTTACAATTTATGTAGTGATAAATCGTAGTCAAACTTATTTATATTATATGTGTAATGGCAAGGAAATCTAAATTTTTTTAATTGGTATTCATGTGTAGGATCCCCGGTATCAGATAAATATTTGGGGCTCCCTAGTAATTTAGGCAGGTAAGTTTGAGGTATCTCCTTTGCACAAACACGGGAAAAATTTACCAATCTTAGACCAGTGTATGGACTAAAGCGTACATCCACAAGTCAAACTACTTCTTTCTAATATTGTCTCTATGTGTACTAAGCAAGAGAAATCTAAATTGTTTAATTGTTTCATGTATAGCAAATCGGATTTCAGAATAAAAATTTATGCTCAAAGGTAATTTAGGCAGGTATTGAGGTATCTCCTTTGCATCCGTGGAACAAACAATTTACAATTTGATGTAGTGATAAGCGTAGTCAAAGCTTATTTATATTGTTATATGACTAATAGCAAGGAAATCTAAGATTGTTTTAATATGTATTCATGTTAGATCGGTTTTGGATAAATTTGGCTCCTTGGTAATTTAGGCAGGTGTATTAGGTATCTCGCACAACCGTGAAAAATTTACATTTGATGTAGTGATAAAGCGTAGTCAAATTATTTATATTGTTAATTGTGTAATAGCAAGGAACTCTAAATTTGTTTTAATATGTATTCATGTTTAGAGTCGTTTTCAGATAATAATTTATGTCCTAGGTATTTTAGGCAGTATTTGAAGGTACCTCCTCTTGGCATCCGTGAAAAAAATTCAATACAATGTTGATGTAGCTGAATGAAAGCGTAGTCATGCTATTTATTTTGTTATATGCGTGTAATAGGCGAAAGGAGAATCTAAACTTTGTTTAATATGTTATTATGTTTAATCACGGTTCACTTTGGATAATAATTGCGGCTCCTAGGTAATTATAGGCAGGGGGTTTGAGGTATCTCCTTTGCAACAACGTGAAAAATTTACAATTTGATGTAGTGATAAGCGTAGTCAAACTTATTGATATTGTTATATGTGGAATAGCAAGGAAATCTAAATTTGTTTTTATATGTATTTCATGTTAGATCGGTTTCGATATTAATTTGGGCTTCACTAGGTAATTGAGGAGGTGTTTGAGTTCCTCCTATTGCACACCGTGAAAATATACAATTTGTTACTGATAAAGCGTATTCAAAGTTGATTTATATTGTTATATGTGTGAATAGCAAGGATCTCTAAATTTGTTTTAAATATGTATTCTGTTAATCATCGGTGTCAGATAAATATTTGGGCTCTAGGTAATTTAGGCAGGTGTTTTGACGGGTATCTTCTATTGCAAACCGTGAAAATTTACAAGCTATGAGCTAGTGACTAAAGCATAGTTCAAGTCATTGCTATTGTTATCATAGTGTACAATAGCAAGGAAAATCTAAATTTGTTATAATAGTATTCATGTTAGATCGTTCTCAGATAATTAATTTGGGCTCATAGGTAATTTAAGCAGTGTGTTTAAGGTATCTACTTTCGAAACCGTGAAAAAATTTACATTTGACTTATGATAAAGGTAGTCACGTATCTAAGTTGTCTTATGTGTAATAGAAGAAATCTAAATTTGTTTATATGTATTCCATGTTAGGATCGGTATTGAGATAATAATTTCGGGCTCTAGGTAATTTAGGGCAGGTTTGAGAGAATCTCCTATTGCAAAACCGTGGAAAATTTACAATTTGATGTACGGGATAAAGACGTAGTCAAGACTTATTAATATTGTATATGCTGGCATAGCAAGGAAGGAAACTAAATGTTTTAATATTATTCATGTGAATCGGTTTCAGATTAATAATTTGGTCCTAGGTTAATTATAGGCAGGTTTGGATCTCCTTTGCCAAACCGTTGAAAAAATTTACAATTTATTGTAGTAAATTAAAGCGTAGTCAAGCTTATTTATATTGTTATATGTTGTAATAGCAAAATCTAAATTTGTTTTTAATATGATTATTCTGTTAGACGGCTCAGACTAATATTTGGCAGGCTCGCTAGGTATATTAGGGCAGTGTTGAGGTATTCCTATTGAAACATACCGTGAAATATTTACAATTTGATGTAGTGATAAGCGATAGCTCAAACTAACTTTATATTGTATTATGTTGTACAAGCAAGAAATCGAAAATTTTTTAATATGTATTCATGTTTTATCGGTTTCAGATAATAATTTGGACTCCCAGGTAATTAGAGCAGGTGTTTGAGGTATCTCCTTTGCACACACATGAAAAAAATTTACAATTTGATGTAGTGTAAAGCGTAGTCAATGCATTAATTATTGTTATATGTATAATGCAAGGAAATCTAAATTTGTTTAATATGTATTCATGTTAGATCGGTTTCAGATAATAATTGGGACTCCTATTGTAATTAAGGCAGGTGTTTGAGATATCTCCCCCTATTGCACACCGTTAAAAATTTAACATTGTAGTATGATAAGCGTAGTCAAACATATTTCTATATTGTTATAAGTGTAAGGCCAGGGAAATCTAAATTTGTTTTAATACATATTCATGTTAGATCGGTTCAGATAATAATTTGGGGCTCCTAGGTAATTAGGCAGGTGTTTGAGTATCTCCTTTGCTTAACTAGTGAAAATTATACAATTTTGATCGCTAAGTGATAAAGACGTAGGTCATAATTATGGATTGTCTAATAATCATGTGTAATACGCAACGGAAATTAAATTTGTTTTAATATGTAATTCATGTTAGATCGGTTAGATAATAATTTTGGGCTCCTAGGTCTAAATTAGGCAGTGTTTGAGGTATCTTCCTTTGCACAACGTGAAAAATTTACAACTTTGAATGTCAGTGAAAGCGTAGTCAAACCTTATTATATTGTTATATGCTTCATAGCAAGGTAATATCCTAATTTGTTTTCAGTATGTAGTTCATGTTTAGATCGGTTTCAGAATAATGATTTGGACCTAGGTAATTTAGGCAGGTGTTTGCGGTATCTCCTTTGCACAACCGTGAAAAATTTTACAATTATGTTAGTGATAAAGCGTAGTCAAGACATTCTTTAGATGTTATATGTGCTAATAGCAATTAAAATCTAAATTTGTATATGTAATTCATGTCCCTAGAATCGGTTTCAGATAATCAATTTGGGCTCCTTAGTAATTTGGCAGTCGTTTGAGGTCATCTCCTTTGCCAGAAACGATAAGAACAAATATTACCATTTGACTGTTGGGATAAAGCCGTAAGTCAAGCGCTATATTACTTATATTGTTAACATGATGTGATAGCAAGGAAATTAACATTTATTTGAATATGTATTCATGTTAGATTCGTTTCAGATAATAATTTGGACTTCAGGTTAATTTAGGCAGGTGTTGAGGTATATCCCTTTGCACACACCGTTGAAAATTTTACAAGTTTTGATGTAGTGAATAGGCCGATAGCTCAAGCTTCATTTATTTGGTTATATGTTGTAATAGCATGGAAAATCTAAATTTGGTTATAATATTTATTAATGTCAACTAGAATCAGCTTTCATCGATTAAACAATTTGGGCTCCTAACGGTAATCTTAGGCAGGTCGTTTCGAGGTATCTCCTCTTGCACAAACCGTGAAACACAATTTACAACCTTGATGTAAGTGCACTAAACGACGTCGTCATCAAGCATAAATTGTATATTGTTAATGTGTAATAACGACAAAGGACAATCTAAATTTTGTTATTACAATATCTATTCATGATAGATCCGTTTTCAGATATTAATCTAGGGCTCCTAAGGAAATTTACGGCAGTGTTTGAGTATTCCATTTGCACAACGTGAAAAAATTCTACAATTTGATTGCGGTGATAAAAGCTTTAGTCAAACCTTATTTATATTGTTAATATGTGTAATAGCAAGGAAATCTAATTGTTTTTAAATGTATTCATGTGAGATCGGTTTCGATATAATTTTTGGCTCCTAAGGTATATAAGCAGGTGTTTGAGCTATCTCCTTTGCTTAATCGTGAAAAATTTACAATTTATAGTAGTGAATAAGCGTAGTCAAACTTACATTTCTTTGTTATATGTGTAATAGCAAGGAAATCTAATTTGTTTTAATATGTATACATGTTAGTCGGTTTCAGATAATAATTTGGGCCTCTAGGTAATTTAGGCAGGAGGTGTTTGAGGTATCTCCTTTGCACAACGTGAAAATTTACAATTTGATTTAGTGAAAAAGCGTAGCAACTTTATTTATATTGTTATATGTGTAATAGCAAGGAAATCTAAATTTATTTTAATATGATATTCATGTTAGATCGTTTCAGATAATAATAAATTCAAGGGCTCCTAGTAATTTAGGCAGGTGTTTAGGTATATCCTTGCACAACGTGAAAAATTTTACAATTTTGACTGTAGTGATAAAGCGTAGCTCAAGCCTATTATATTGTTATGGTTAATAGATGGAAACTATTTGTCTTTATATGTATTCATGTTAGATCGATCTTCAGTATACATTTTGGCTCTAGGTAATTTGGCGGTGTTTGAGGTACTTCCTTTGCACAACCGTGAAAAATTATACAATTTGAATGTAGTGATAAAGGCGATAGTCAAGCTTATTATTTATTATATGTTTAATGCAAGGAAATCTAAATTTGTTTTAATATGTATTCATGTTAGATCGGTTTGAGATATATTTGGACTCCTAGGTAATTTTAGGCAGGTGTTTTGAAGGTATCTCCATTTGCACAACCAGAAAAGTATACAATTTTAGATGTAGTGATAAAGCGTCAGTCCGCATTACATTATATTTATTATATGTTAATCTTAATCTAAATTTGTTTTTTAATATGTATTCATGTTAGATCGGTTTCCGATAATTTAATTTGGGCTCCTAGGATAAAAATTAGGCAGCGTAATTTTGAACGGTATCTCCTCACTTGCACAACCGGTGAAAAATTTACAATTTGAGCTGTAGTGATAAAGCGTGGTCAACCTTATATTGTTTTGTTATATGTGTAATAGCAAAGGAAATCTAAATTTGTTTTTAATATGTATCAATGTTCCATAATCGAGTTTCAGATCAATAAATTTGGATCTAGGTCAATTTAGGAACGTGTTTGAGGTATCTCTTTTGCACAACCGTGAAAAGATTTACAAATTTCATTAGGATAAAGCGTTAGTCTAGTCAAGCGTTAATTCTATAGTGTTATAATTGTAGTAATAGCAATGGAAATCTAAATTTGTTTATATATTGTATTCAGGTTAGATCGGTTTCAGATAAATTTCAACTCCTAGGTCAATTTAGGCAGGTGTTTAGGTATCTCCTTTGCACACCCGTGAACAAATTTACAATTTGATGTAGTGATAAAAGCGTAGTCAGTTATTTATATTGGTTTATGGTATAAATAGAAGGAATCTAAATGTTTTTAATTATGTAATTCATGTTAGATCAGGACTTTCATAATATTGGGCTCCTAGGTAATCTAGGCAGGCTGTTTTGAGTACATCTCCTTATGCACAACGTGAAAAATTTAAAAATTTGATGAAGTGGATAAAGCGATTTAGTCAAAATTATTTTATATTGTTTATGTGTATAGCAAGGAAATCTAAAATTGTTATAATATGTATTCAGTTAGATCGGTTTCAGATAATAATTTGAGGCAGGTGTTTAAGGAATGTTTGAGGTTTCCTTTACAACGATGAAAGATTTACAATTTGATGTATGATAAAGCGTAGTAAAGCTTATTTATATTGTTAAGTGTGTAGCAATGAAATCTAAATTTTTTTATATGTATTCATGTATTAGATCGGTTCAGATAATAATTTGGGCTACCTAGGTAAACTTTAGGCAGGTGTTGAGGTTTCGCTTGCCCACCGTGAAAATTTAAATTCTCCTTGTGTGATAAAGCGTAGTCAACTTATTTATATTGTTTATGTGTAATAGCAAGGAATCTAAATTTGTTTATTATGATTAATGTATAGACGGTTCTAAATAATAATTTGGGCTCCTAGTCAATTAGGACATGTGTTTGAGGTATCTCCTTTGCAACCGTGAAACAATTTACAATTCGACTGTAGTGATAAAGCACGGTAGTCAACCTTATTTATAGTTATATGTGTAACAGCAAGGACAATCTAATTCTGTTTTTAATTGTATTTATGGAGATCGAGTTTCAGATATAATTTTGCTCCTAGTCATTTAGGCAGGTGTTTGACTGTATCTCCTTTGCACAACCATGAAAAATTTACAATCTTGATGTAGTAATAAAGCGTAGTCAAGCTTTTATATATTGTTATATGTAGAATAGCAAGGAAATCTAAATATTGTTTTAATATGTATTCCTGTTAGATCGTTTTCAGATAATAATTTGGGTTCTTAAGGTAATTTAGCAGGTGTTGAGGTATTCCTTGAAACCCTGAAATTTTACAATTTGAGTAGTGATAAAGCGTAGTCAAACTAATTTATATTGTTATATGTGTAAGCAAGCAAGAAATCTAAATTTTTTTTTAAAATGTAATTTTTTTAGATCGGTTTCAGATATAATTTGGGACTCCTAGGTAATTAAGGAGCGTGTTTGAGGTATCTCCTTTGCACAACCGTTAAAGATTTACAATTGATGTAGTGATAAAGCGGTGTCCAAGCTTATTTATTTGTTATATGTGTAATAGTAGCAAGGAAATCTAATTTGTTTTAAAAGGTGTATTCATGTTAGATCGGTTTCAGATAAAATTTGAGGCATCCTAGGGTAAATTAAAGCAGGTGTTTTGAGGTCATCTCCTTTCGCTACGTCGAAAGAATTTACAATTTAGATTAGTGGATAAAGCCGTAGTCAAAACTTATTTTATTTGTTCATTGTGTGTAATAGCAAAGAATCTAAATTTGTCTTTAATATGCTATTTCATGTTAGATCCGTTTCAGATAATAATTTGGGGCTCCACGTAATCTTAGGCCGGTGTTGAGGGTATCTCTTGGCAGCAACCTGGTGAACAACATTTACAATTTGTTTAGTGAAAAAGCGTAGCAAACTCTATTTAATTTGTTCTATGTGTTAATAGAAGGAAATCTAAATTTATTTTATATGTATTCATGTTAGATCGGTCTTAGATAATATAATTTGGCGCTCCTAGGTAATTAGGCAGGTGTTTGAGGTACTGCCTTTGCAACACCGTCGAAATCAATTTGTAGTGATAAAGCGTAGTAAAGCCTATTTATTATATTCTTATATGTGTAAATAGCATGGAAACCTAATTTGTTTTAATATGTACTAATTCATTCTAGATCGGTTTCAGATAATAATTATTGCGCTCTAGGGTAAGTTGAGGCAGGTGTTTGAAGGTATTTCTTTGCACACCGTGGAAACATTGTACAATTTGATGGAGTGATTAAAGCGTAGTTCAAGACTTATTTATATTATTATATGTACTTAATAGCAAGGAAATCTAAAATTGTTTAAATATGATTCTGTTAGATCGGTTTCAGATAATTAATTTGGGCTCCTGGTAATTTAGGCAGGTGTTTGAGGTATCTCAGTGTGCACCACCAAAAATTTATCATTTGATGTAGTGATAAAGCGTAGTCCAGCTCATTATATATTATTTATGTGTAATAGCAAGGAAATCTAAATTGTTTTAATATGCTATTTCCATGTTAGCATCGGTTGTCAGATAATAATTTTGCGCTCCTATTTGTAAATTAGAGGTGTTTGAGGCTATCTCCTTTGCAAACCGTGAAAAAATTTACAATTTCATGTAGTGATAAGCGTAGTCAAGCTTATTATACTATTGTTCATATGGTGTGCAATAGCAAGGGAAATCTAAAGTTTGTTTCAATTGTAATCATGTTAGATCGGTTTCATAATAATTGGGCTCCTACGGTCAAATTTAGTGTGTTTGAGGCTAATCTCCTTTGCACACACGTTGAAAAATGCTACAAGTTTTAGTGATAAAGCGTAGTGCAAACTCATATTTATTTGTTTATGTTACATAGCAAGGGAAATCTAAAATTTTATTTTAATATATGTATTCATGTTAGATCGGTTTCAGATAATATTTGGGCTCCTAGGTAATTTAGGCAGGTGTTTGAAGGTATCTCCTTTGCACAACGTAACACATTTATAATTTGATAATGTAGTAGATTAAAGCGTATCAGCTTATTTATACTTCTCCTATATGAGAATAGCAAGGAAATCAAAATTTGTTTATTATGCTATTCATGTACTCAGATCCGGTTTAACTCATAATTTGGGCTCCTACGAGATAAATTTTAGGCAGTGTATATGACGGATATTCCTTTAGACACAACCAGTGAAAACATTTAACCATTTCTTGTTCTTATGAAGCGTTGGCAAGCTTCAATTTTCGAGATAATCAGAACATGAAAATAGCAGGAAATTCAAATTTGTTTTAATATGTATATATGTTAGATCGGTTTCATAAATAATTTGGGGTCCTGGCTAATTTAGGCAGGTGTTTGAGGTATCTCCTTTGCAACAACGTGAAAAATTTACAATTTTGTAGTGATAAAGACGTAGTCAAGCATATTTTATATTGTATATATGTGAATGCAAGGAAAATTCTAAAATTTGTTTTATAGGTATTTCCTGTTTAGATCGGATTTCAGAATAATAAATTGGCTCATAGGGAAATTTAGGCTGTGTTTGAAGGTATCTCCTTTGCACAACGTGAAAAATATTTACAACTTGACTGTAGTTGATAAAAGCGTAGTCAAATGTATTAGTACTTTTATAGTGTGTAAAGCAAGGAAACTAGATTTGTTTAAATATGTATTCATGTTTATCGGTTTCAGATAATAATTTGCTCTATAGTAAATTTAGGCAGGTTTTGAGGTAACTCCTTTGCAACAACGCATGAACAAAGTTACAATCTTACCTGTAGTGATAAAGGTAGTAGCTATAATTTATTGTTATATGTTAATAGCAGGAAATCTAATTTGTTTTAAATGTATTTCATGTTAGAACGGTTTAGTACACTAATTTGGAGCTCCTACTGTAATTAAGGCAGGTGTTTGAGGTCATCTCCTCTTGCCACAACCGTTACAAAATTTACATTGATGTAGTGGATAAAGCGTAGTTCAAATATTTATATTAGTTATATGTGTAAGAGCAAGGAAATCTAATTTGTTTTCTATGTTTCATTGTCATAGATCAGTTTCAGTAATAATTTGGGCTCCCTAGGTAATTAAGGCAGGAGTTTTAGGTATCCTTTGCACAACATTGAAAAATTTACAATTTGATGTAGTGGGAATGCGTAGTAAACTTATTTGTATTGTCTACTTGTGTAATGCAAAAGGAAATCAAATTTGCTTTTAATATTTATTCAATGTTAGATCGGTTTCAGATAATAATTTGCGAGTCCTAGTTAATTTAGGCAGGTGTTTGAGAGATCTCCATTTTGCACAACCGTGAAAATTTACAATTTGAATGTAAGTGATAAAGAGCGTAGTCCAACTATTCTTATGTCTTATATGTGTCAATAGCAAGGAAATCTTAATTTGTTTCAATATGTATTCATGTTAGATCGGTTTCATAAAATAATTTGGGCTCCTAGGTAAAATATTTAGGCAGGTGTTTATGATATCTCCTTTGGCACAACCGTGAAAAATTTACATTTTATGTAGTGATAAAGCCCGCTAGTCAGCTCATATTTATTGTTATATGTGTAAGAGCAAGGAAATCTAAATTTGTTTTAATATGTATTCATGAAAGATCGGTTTCACATTATAATTTGGGCTCCTAGGTAATTAGGAAGGTGTTTGAGGTAATCTCCTTTGCACACCTGTGAAAAATTTACAATTTGAATATTTAAGTTAAAATATTACATTCATATTTATATTGTATAGATGTGTAAATAGCAAAGAAATCTAAATTTTTTTAATATGTATTCATGTTTAGAACGGTTTCAGGTAATAATTTGGGCTCCTAGTAATTTAGGCAGGTGTTTGAGGTATATCCTTTTGCACAACCGTGAAAATTCTTTACAATTGGATGTAAGTGAAAAGCTAGTACAAGCTATATTATATTGTTATATGGTGTGAATAGCTGGAAATCTAAAATTTTTGTATTTAAATATCTTATGTTCATGTTAGATCGGTTTTAGATAAAAATTTTGGCTCCTAGGTAATTTAGGCAGGTGTTTGAGAGTATCTCCTTTGACACAACACGTGAAAAATTATTACCATATTTGATGCCAGTGATATAAAGCAGTAGTCAACTTATTTATATATGTGTATTTGTGTAATAAGCAAGAGAAATATAAATGTGTTGCTAAAATGTTTCCATGTACTAGATCGGTTCCGATAATTAATGTTGGGCTCCCTAGGTAACTTTAAGGCAGGATGTTGAAGGTATCTCCTTTGCTTAAACCAGTAGAAAATACAAATTGTATGCAGTGATAAAGCGATAGTCAACTTATTTCTATTGTTATATGTGTAATAGCAAGGATAATCTTAAATTTGTCTTAATATGTAATTCATCGTTAGAGCGCGTTTCACCGATAATAATTTGGGCTCCCTAATTATATTAGGCAAGTGTTTGAGGTATCTCATTGCACCAACCGGTGAAATATTTCACAATTTGATTTAAGTGAAGCAAGCGTAGTCAAACTCGTATATTACTCATTGTCTATATGTGTAAATAGCATGGAAACCTAATTGTTTTAATATGGTACTTTCATGTTAGAATTCGATATTCAGATGAATAAATTTGGCTCCTAGGTAATCATTGGGCAGTGTTTGACGGTTACTTCCTTTGCACACCGTGAAAAATTTACAATTTGACTTAGTGATAAAAGCGTAGTCAAGCTGATATTTATTATTATTATATGTTCTAATCCTCTTATTTTAAATTTGTTATATATTGTATTCATGTTAGATCGGTTCAGAATAATAATTTGGGCTCCTAGGTAATTTAGGCAGGCTTTTGAGGTATCTTCCTTTGCACAACCAGAAAAAATTTACAATTTGATTGGTAGTGCTAAAGCAGTAGTCCAGCTCTATTTAATACTATCCATATTGTGTAATAAAAAGGAAATCTAAATTTTATTTAATATGTATTCATGTTAGATCGTTTTCAGATAACATAATTTGGGCTCCTAGGAAATTAGGCAGGTTTTTGAGGTATATCTCCTTTGCACAACGTGAAAAATTTACAATTTGATTCAGTGATAAAGCGTAGTCAAAGAACTTATTTATATGTTATATGTGTACATAGCAAGGACAATCTAATTGTTCTTAAGATGTATTCAATAGTTAGAATACGGTTTCAGAATAATAATATTGGATCCTAAGCGTAAATTTAGGCAGGTGGCTTTGATGTTCTTCTTTTGCACAACGTGAAAATTTCAATTTGATGATTAGTGATAAAGCCGTAGTCAAACTTAATTTATATTGTCTACTATTGTTATAGCAAGGAAATCTTAATTTGTCTTTATAATGTACTTCAATTAGTAATAGATTCGCGTTTCAGTAAATAAATTTGGTTCCAAGGTAATTTAGGCAGTGTTTGAAGTATATCCTTTGCACAACCGTGAAAATTTACAATTTTTATGATGTAGTGATAAGGTAGTCAGGCTATTTAATTGCTATAATGTGTTCAATAGCAAGGAAATGCTAAAGTTTGTTTCTTTTAAATGTATTCATGTTAATTCGCGTTTCAGATATAATTTTGCAGGCACCAATAGTAATTTAGGACGAAGCGTGTTTGGGGTAATCTTCTTTTGCCAACACGTGAAAAAACATTATTACAAATTGACATTTAAGTGATAAAGCGTAGTCAAGCTTATTATATTGTTATATTTGTAATAACAAGGAAATCTAAATTTGCTTTTATATGTATTCATGTTAGATCCGTTTTTCAGATAATAATTGGGCTCCTACGGTACATTAAGGACAGCGTGTCTTGAGGTATCCCACTTTGCACTACACGGTGAAAATTTACAACTTTGATGTTAGTGATAAAGCGTACAGTTCAAGCTTATTTATCATTGTATAATAGTGGAACGTTAAGAAAGAAAATCCTAAATTTTGTTTTAAATCATAGCTATTTCATTGTTAGATCGGTTCAATATAATTGGGCGCTCCAGGTAATTTAAGGCAGGTGTTTGACGGTTATCTCCTTTGCACAAACGTGAAAAATTTAAAATTGTTTTGATTGAAGTCGGATAAAAGCGTAGTACACAGCGCTATTTAGTAATTGTTATATGTGGTAAATAGCAAGGGAAATCTAAATTTGTTTTAATAAGTGTATTCATGTTAGATCGGTTTCAGATTAATGACACTTTGGGCTCCTAAGGATATTAAGGCAAGGTGTTTGAGGTATTTCCTTTGCACAACGTGAAGAATTTAACATTTGATGTAGCTGATAAAGCGTAGTAAGCTATCTTAGTATGTAGCTTATAGCTGTATAGCATGAATCTAAAATTTGTTTTTACTATGTAATTTCATGTTAAATCGGTATTCAGATAATAATTTTTGAAGCTCCTACGGTAATTAGGCAGGTGTTGAGGTAATTCTCTTGCCCAACCTTTGAAAAATTTATACAATTCTCATGTAGTGATAAAGCGATCAAGTTCAAACTTATTTAATATTTGTTATATGAAATGTAAATGCAAGGAGAAATCCTACAATTTGTTTTAATATGTATTCATGATGAGATCGGTTCGATAATAATTTGGAGCTCCTAGAGCTTAATTTAGGCATGTGTTGAGGTATATCCTTTGCACAACCGTGAAAAAACTTGATTACCAATTTGATGTAGTCGACTAAGCGTAGTCAAATGTATTCTATACTTGTTATTGTGTAACAGCAAGGCACATCTAAAATTTGTTGTTATATGTATTCATGTTAGATCGTTTCAGATAATAATTATTTGGGCTCTAGGTAATTTAGGCAGAGTGATTTGTAGTATTCCTTTGCACAACCATGAAAAATTTACATTTTGAGTTGTTAGATGCATAAGCGTAGTCAAGCCTTATTCTATCATTGTTATATGTAGAATAGCAAGGAAATCTAAATATTGTTTAAGTATGCTATTCATAGTTAGATCGGTTTACGATAATAATTTGGGCTCCTAGGTAATTAGGGCATGTTGACGTATTTCCTTTGCACAACCGTTTAAAAATTTACAATTTGCATCATGTAGTGAAAAGCGTTAGTCACACACATTATTTAATTGTATAATATGATGTCAATAGCCAAGGAAATCTAAAATTTGTTTTAAAATGTATTCCTGTGTAAGATCGATTTCAGATAATAAATTGGGGGCTCCTAGGTAATATAAGCAGGTGTTTGAGGTATCTCCTTTGCACAACGTTAAAAAATTTACAATTGATGTAGTAGTGATAAAGCGTAGTCAAAACTTATTTATATTGTTAACATTAATAGCACAGAATCTAAATAATTGTTTAAAATGTATTACATGTATAGATCGGTTTATCAGATTAATAATTTGGGCATCCATAGGAATTACGCAGGTGTTTTGAAGGTATCTCCTGTGACTCTAACCGTGAAAAAATTTACAACTTTAATGTAGTGAATAAAAGCGTGAGTCAAAAAAAGGTGATGATCGGTCTATGGGGAAATATCAAGTTCATCAATTTGTTTTAAATATGTTTTATTTTTTTTGATACGGTTTGAGAAAAATTAGTTTCCTATGCTTAATTTAGAGCAGGTGTTTCGAGTATCTACACTTTGCAACAACACGTGAAAAAATTTGATCACAATTTGACTGTAGTGATAAGCGAAGTCAAACTTAATTTCATATTTTAAGAGGTTTTAGCTACCATAATGAAAAAGATAAACTTAATTTCATATATTTTAATTTTACTTTTAAGTTTCATAAAATTTCAAAAGCTAAATTTTATATTCAGCAAAATGTAAGTAATATTTATTAGAAATTAATATTTAATTTTTTGTTTCATGAATAATAATAAAATTGGAATCGGAAGACGAGTATAATTATATATTTTGCGAGATTTTAGCTACCTTAATGAGAAAGACAAACTTAATTTCATATTTTAAGAGGTTTTAGCTACCATAATGAAAAAGATAAACTTAATTTCATATATTTTAATTTTACTTTTAAGTTTCATAAAATTTCAAAAGCTAAATTTTATATTCAGCAAAATGTAAGTAATATTTATTAGAAATTAATATTTAATTTTTTGTTTCATGAATAATAATAAAATTGGAATCGGAAGACGAGTATAATTATATATTTTGCGAGATTTTAGCTACCTTAATGAGAAAGACAAACTTAATTTCATATTTTAAGAGGTTTTAGCTACCATAATGAAAAAGATAAACTTAATTTCATATATTTTAATTTTACTTTTAAGTTTCATAAAATTTCAAAAGCTAAATTTTATATTCAGCAAAATGTAAGTAATATTTATTAGAAATTAATATTTAATTTTTTGTTTCATGAATAATAATAAAATTGGAATCGGAAGACGAGTATAATTATATATTTTGCGAGATTTTAGCTACCTTAATGAGAAAGACAAACTTAATTTCATATTTTAAGAGGTTTTAGCTACCATAATGAAAAAGATAAACTTAATTTCATATATTTTAATTTTACTTTTAAGTTTCATAAAATTTCAAAAGCTAAATTTTATATTCAGCAAAATGTAAGTAATATTTATTAGAAATTAATATTTAATTTTTTGTTTCATGAATAATAATAAAATTGGAATCGGAAGACGAGTATAATTATATATTTTGCGAGATTTTAGCTACCTTAATGAGAAAGACAAACTTAATTTCATATTTTAAGAGGTTTTAGCTACCATAATGAAAAAGATAAACTTAATTTCATGTATTTTAATTTTACTTTTAAGTTTCATAAAATTTCAAAAGCTAAATTTTATATTCAGCAAAATGTAAGTAATATTTATTAGAAATTAATATTTAATTTTTTGTTTCATGAATAATAATAAAATTGGAATCGGAAGACGAGTATAATTATATATTTTGCGAGATTTTAGCTACCTTAATGAGAAAGACAAACTTAATTTCATATTTTAAGAGGTTTTAGCTACCATAATGAAAAAGATAAACTTAATTTCATATATTTTAATTTTACTTTTAAGTTTCATAAAATTTCAAAAGCTAAATTTTATATTCAGCAAAATGTAAGTAATATTTATTAGAAATTAATATTTAATTTTTTGTTTCATGAATAATAATAAAATTGGAATCGGAAGACGAGTATAATTATATATTTTGCGAGATTTTAGCTACCTTAATGAGAAAGACAAACTTAATTTCATATTTTAAGAGGTTTTAGCTACCATAATGAAAAAGATAAACTTAATTTCATATATTTTAATTTTACTTTTAAGTTTCATAAAATTTCAAAAGCTAAATTTTATATTCAGCAAAATGTAAGTAATATTTATTAGAAATTAATATTTAATTTTTTGTTTCATGAATAATAATAAAATTGGAATCGGAAGACGAGTATAATTATATATTTTGCGAGATTTTAGCTACCTTAATGAGAAAGACAAACTTAATTTCATATTTTAAGAGGTTTTAGCTACCATAATGAAAAAGATAAACTTAATTTCATATATTTTAATTTTACTTTTAAGTTTCATAAAATTTCAAAAGCTAAATTTTATATTCAGCAAAATGTAAGTAATATTTATTAGAAATTAATATTTAATTTTTTGTTTCATGAATAATAATAAAATTGGAATCGGAAGACGAGTATAATTATATATTTTGCGAGATTTTAGCTACCTTAATGAGAAAGACAAACTTAATTTCATATTTTAAGAGGTT
>JABUQX010049705.1:20000-24126 GCA_015478945.1 Trachelipus rathkii | reverse complement strand
TGCGAAGAGAGATTAAAATCCTCCTTTATGGATTTCCATCTAAATCTGAGATAATATAATGTCAACCAATTCAACTCCCTCAATTAGGAAATTCTTTTTATACTATCTACCTTTAAAAAACTTTCTCTAGACCCACCGCTTTCATATCCTTTTTCTAAACCCTGTCATCAGCCTCTAGAAGCACTCTTACATATTTCTTCACGTTTTTATATCAGGATTTATCCTTTAATTTTTACACCTCTTCGGGTTTGCTGGATCAGCCGATGGTGTCTTCAGCATTTCTAAGGAGTTGTCTTTATAGTTCTATGAAAAGATCTATTGTAAGATAAGCTAGGTCATCGAGTATGTCAATATACTTAAAAGTATTCATCTTAGTAAAGTATCTATGCATTCGTTCTTTAATCGTACGCTGAACTCTTTCTACAATAGCAGCTTTATTTATGAAAAATATGTTAAAATATCCTATATCGTATTCAGTAATAATTTCCTGAAACTCTCTACCTAGAAATTCGCTACCCTATCCGTGCAAATCAGTTTTGGATATCTATCATCATCCCTTATAATTTCTCTCACTGCAGCCGCCACTGTATCTGATTTTTTTATCTTTTAAAGCTTTTAACCATAAGTATCTAGAGTATACGTCAATAGTAAAAAGTATATATTGAAACCCTTCATTATAAGAACTGTATTTAATCATTTCAGTTAAATCTAATTGCCAAACATTATCGAGTTGATGGGCTATGGTTGTCCGGGTAGGGAATTTTCGACGGACAGGTTTATGTAAAGTTAAAAGCTTCTTCCCCTCTAAATATTCTTTCAAGCTCTTTTTTCCTCAGTTGTTGGAAGAACTTTGCATGCGAATCCTATTGAACCCCCCAAAACTCTCAAGTTGAATAATACTTTCAACCTTCGCTTCGCTCGCATGTGAATACTGACACACAGTTAATATACTACTATTCATACTATATATATATATTAATATATATATATATATATTATATATATTATATATTATATATCTATAATATATATATATATATGATATATATATATATATATATATATATTACTAAAGTATATTAAAGATAAAAAAAATGGTATATTTTTATTTAATCATAGGCATTTCAACTAAATATAAACAGCATAATATATATATATATAGTATTAATATATATATATATATATAATAATATATATAATATATTAATATATTATATATTTATATATTATTATATATATATATATATAATATAATATAATATATATACATAATGTAGAATTAATCATTTAGGTTTACTGCTCTGGGTTTTCTTATTCTTCTCTGGTAACACGCTTAAATTTATCCTGACGCGTAAGAGGTAAACCTGGACGGACTTGTAATCTGGTCTAAGGTCATGCTTGGGGATAATTATCGCAAGTCTGGTAATCTTTGTGTATTTAAGATTAAAAGTTCGGGGGAAGTTATAGTCTACGGTTCTTCTTTGATGTTAGACCACCCCTTTACAGGTCCTTTTTTCCAATCACGTGAGAGATCTGCTATCAAGTCAACAATATTTGATCCTTTGACAATTTCATTATCGATAATGATTTGTCCTAATCATTTCCGCCATGATAATTGAAGTCTTTTAAAATATCAATATAGAAGGCTTAGTCCACCTTTAAAGACTCTATTTGGTAACGCTCTCCTCCAGGATATTTTTAAAAGTATCTTCGTTTTTCACAGCAGGTATTACCTCCGCAGGTGTAGTTGAATCATTCGAGATTGACTTACTTATTGAGGCATATAGATGTAAGTTTTTAAGATCTATTAATTTCTGTATGGCTTCTTGATATAAGGCACGTTTTTCTTCATGAATGTTAATGTCTGAATTTAATATCCTAAGCACTTCTTTCTCATAATTGTTTATCTGTTCAACTTTGGGATCATATAAACTTTGGGGCAGAGGTTGCAGATATGGTCCTGAATCATTCTGGATATGAGGACTCTGTTGTTGTAATTGTTGATGAATTGCGGGAGAAGGTAACCCCTGTAAGGGTTGTTGTATAGGCTGTACTGTCTGAGGATGTACCAGAGGTGACTGGTTGGTTGTATGTTGATCAGAATGTGTATTATTATTATTATACTTCATTTTCTCATACTCATTATATGGTAGTACCGCCACCTTCTTCATTATTCTGATATCCACTTAGTTATTAAAGGAGCTACAACGGAAAAAAGTAACGGTAGGAACACTCCACCTCCTTTCTGAAGTAACTTCTTTTTACTTTTCAGATTTTTTATATTTAGAGAGAGTTTTTTTAATGATGTTTCTATGACGGCGAAGCTTCACCTTCTGAGGTTTGTTTAAAGGAACATTTCCTTTTAAAAGATTTAAGCAGACTTCGCATACACACTGGATGAATTTTTCATCAATTACAGATTATTACGTTTCAGCTGTTTTCAAGGTTTTTTGAAATTTTTTAATAAGAGGTTAAAATATTAACAACTAGAGTATCATTATTCAGGTATGAATGCAGTTTTCAATTTCGAATGTAAATATGTTAGTAACGGAGCAAAAACTATACGTGTTTTTAAAGGATGAAGTTCACAACATCTAAATAACGTATGAATAGATGTAACTTCTTTATATATCTTTAAGAAGTCTTTACGCGTGATGGAAAAACATTTGAGAGGGCTATCCATTGATCTGAATTCTGTCTCTTCTCTGACCGATAAGTAGTAGATATTTGGGTGTTTAAAGTATCTCTCTATATACTTATTCTGATGAAAAAATGTTCTGGGTGAATGGAAAAATACAGAGCTGTTTAAATGATGGGAAAATACAGTAAACGTTTCAGCTATTTCTTCATTTAACTTATGCTTCAATCATCCTATATACAATGATTTTATATGACCAATTCTCAGCATTATTCAAGCGATTTGATGTTCGTAGATCCTTCATGAACGAATTAACAGTCTTTACTATTCTGAAAAATTTTCGCTGATAAACACTGTAACACCATATATTTTTTACTGGGTTCTTGTTCCAATAAATTTCTCTCTCTTAAATATGTTTAATAAACGAAAAGTTTTCCGCATCCCCTGGTGGCCTGATATCAGAAGGACAAGTAGCGGACTACGGAACATAAATTTACACACGTCCATACTCTTCAAATGTTCGACGTTTAATGTAAATTCCCTATTGGTTATATATATTATATAATATAATAGTATATATTAATATATATATATATATATATATATATATATATATATATTATATAATATATATATAGTATATATATATAGTATATTATATATATATATATATATATATATATGATATATATTATCATAATATATATATATATATATATATATATCTATATATCAATATATATATATATATATATACTATATATTATTATAATATATATATATATATATATAGTATATAATATAATATATATATATATATATATATATATATATATATAATTATATATATATATAATATATATATATACTATATATTCGAAGAGTTTAATGAAGTTATTTTCACCAGAATGTTGTTTCGGATAGGACTGTGAAACAGTAAAAGCCCACAATAAGGCGCAAGTAAAGCCGTAAAGACAAGGCAGCATAGGCCAGGGTGAGGAGGGTCTCTCTGGGCTTATTGCCGCTATCTGCCTTATTGAGTTACTAGCTTTAAAGGTAGATATAAAACATGTTTTATTAGAAAAAATTTAACCAGCGAAAAGGGTTTTTGTATAAACTATATAATAAAAAAAAATTAAGAAAGTTTAAGTTATAAAATAAAATAGCTGTTTCATAGTACAGAAAACGGATTACTTGAAAAAAAAAATACAAAGTGGTGTAAACACTTTATTAAAAAAAAGTGTATATTAACGTTACAACTACGAAATATATTAGCGTTCGCGCAGTAATATTGCGCCTGCGGGCGCCCGCGTCGATTCCGGGCCGGGGGCGCGCCTGAGGGCGTGGGGCAACCTCGCTTTCGGTCTTGCCAGCCAACGATACTTTAGAGAGTTGAAACCGTGATTCATCATAATGCATCTTCCTCTTCTTCTTTTTTACAGTAGAAACCCCAGAAGAGGGGTTCTCAGACTCATTTGAGAGTTTTGG
>JABUQX010049705.1:12500-15000 GCA_015478945.1 Trachelipus rathkii | reverse complement strand
TCAAAAATCGATGAAAATTTTTCAAGCATTTTGGAAGTTGAAACAGGAATTCTGCTTTCTGTTAATGAAGAAATAAAAATTCCGAGAGTCAGAATCAATGTAAAATGAAAAGAACTACAGTGAATCAATTACAATCCGGTTTCTTGATAGTTTTTCAAACCTGTTAGAGATAAAGCTCTTTAACCATAGATCTGTGCTTACCAATCTATATCAATTAAAAATTTTGTGAATTGATTTATAGTCGCATTTGGAACGATAGTAATTTTATCATCTAACTTACTATCTATCTTCCAGAAAGATATTTCTCAACTCTCAAAAGTTTTAAAACACTTTCTCAATTCTACAAGGGAAGAAAGACTAAAAGAGCTGACTCTAATGTGTGGTCATCATAGCTACACAATTTAAACGTAGGGAAGTTTAAAATCATTTTGTTGTTAAGAGAGCTAGAATAATAATTTATTCATATTTTATTTTTCATTTATTTTTTTTTTAACGAATGTCACCACTCAAAGCAGGGCCCTATTCTAGGAGGGGACATAAAAAAATAATAACTGACTTTAATGTGTGTTCATCATAGCTACACAATTTAAGCGCAGGGAAGTTTAAAATCATTTTGTTGTTAAGAGAGCTGGAATAATAATTTATTCATATTTTATTTTTCATTTATTTTATATTTTTTTTTAACGAATGTCACCACTCAAGGCAGGGCCCTATTCTAGGAGGGGACAAAAAAAATAATAACTGACTTTAATGTGTGTTCATCATAGCTACACAATTTAAACGCAGGGAAGTTTAAAATCATTTTGTTTGTTAAGAGAGCTAGAATAATAATTTATTCATATTTTATTTTTCATTTATTTTATATTTTTATTTAACGAATGTCACCACTCAAGGCAGGGCCCTATTCTAGGAGGGGACAAAAAATAATGATAATAATAACTGACTTTAATGTGTGGTCATCATAGCTACACAATTTAAACGCAGGGAAGTTTAAAATCATTTTGTTGTTAAGAGAGCTAGAATAATAATTTATTCATATTTTATTTTTCATTTATTTTAATAATTTTTATTTAACGAGCACCACTGCAATGGGCAGGGCCTATTCCTAGAGGGGACAAAAAATAATGATAATAATAACTGACTTTAATGTGTGGTCATCATAGCTACACAATTTAAACAGTATTAATCAATCTCAGTTCACCAAACTCCTTAACCTGGCCACAGATGACACCGTTTTTCTGTTTGATCAGAAACTATACTCCCAAATTGATGGTATGGCCATTGGGTCCCCACTCGGCCCAGCCTTCGCTAACGCATTTTTATGTTTTCATGAGCAAATTTGGTTAGAGAACTGCCCCCTTGAATTCAAACCCCTTATTTATAGACGCTATGTCGATGATTGTTTTGTTATATTCCGCGATCCCTTTCATGCCCCTTTGTTCTTAAGCTATCTTAACAACCAACATACTAACTTCCTCTTTACTGTAGAACACATGCAAAATAACTCTTTACCCTTTCTTGACACCCTAATTACTCTCAACAATGGTTCCTTCTCCACCTCTATTATACAGAAACTATATATATATACCATAGGGTCTTAATTTTTTTAATTTTTCTCCTCCAAATACAAAACTGTCTTTACACAATGCAAAATTTTCCGTGCCTTTAACTTATGCTCCTCATGGTGGTCTTTCCACCTTGAAATACAATACCTGTCCCATTTTGCCTTTTGCAATCTCTTTCCTCACAACACTATTACAAACCTAGTAAACATCTTTCTTAATAACCATTTCCACCCTAAATTTCAAGTCCCAACCGTCCCTAAACAACTTATCTATCTAAAAATTCCCGTTCTTCGGTCCAGCACCTGCAAAACTTGTTGCAAACTCTCAATCACACTCTAATTTCAATGCTTTTCCTTTGCTCGCTTATTTTCCATTCGCTATTTAATGACCAACAGTACTCAAATTTTTCCGCCATCAAAGATTCTCTCCTCTACATATGAGGTCTCATTATTGTATTGTATAGGCGTGCGGACTGCAACGTACGCTATGGGGCAAACAGGCCTCCAACTCTACTTGAGATTCGAAACACCGGGGACGTTTCTTTATAGAGACTGTTACCTATCACAACCGCCAGAAAACTCGCTCAGATACGCAATCATGCTTTCAAAAATAACACTCCTATGGCACAAAAATTTTTTAGTTTCCGCTATCTCCTGCCAATGACAACTCGACATCGAAAGGATTGCTGAGTCCTCTCTAGCATTTTGAATAAAAAACCGAATTAAAATAAGGATTTGTCGTCATCCCCCTCTTCCACTCATCTAATTTTATATATATTCCAAACCGAAGTAAACTTTATTGTTTTTTTTTTTCTCTCTCTCTCACTGCTAACAAATTATTTAACTTTAGTTTGTATTTCGCTCTCTCTGTAAAATGAGAACCTAACTCAATTCTTAGGTAGCTTTTTTGCATGCGATTTTATTTATTTTAAATTT
>JABUQX010049705.1:0-7500 GCA_015478945.1 Trachelipus rathkii | reverse complement strand
TGCAAAATAATTGACGTATTTACAGTTTAATCCGGTACAAGTACTAGTGATCGATTAAAATAATAATAATAATAATAATAATAATAATAATAATAATAATAATAATAATAATAATAATAATAATAATAATAATAATAATAATAATAATATTAATAATATTAATAATATTAATAATATTAATAATATTAATAATAATATTAATAATAATAATAATATTAATAATATTAATAATATTAATAATATTAATAATATTAATAATATTAATAATATTAATAATATTAATAATATTAATAATATTAATAATATTAATAATATTAATAATAATAATAATAATATTAATAATATTAATAATGATAATAATATGATTAAATAAAAACAACAATAATAATAATAATAATAATAATTAATAATAATAATAATAATTAATAATAATAATAAATAATTAATAATAATAATATAATAATAATAATAAGAATACTTTAAAATTATCATTAAAAAAAAAATATTAATAATATTAATAATATTAATAATATGAATAATAAATATAATAATACAATAATAATATAATAATAAAAAAAAAAAAAACATAATTTTAATCTTAAAATTTATAAAAATAACAAAAATAATAATAAAATAATAATAAATAAATAACAAATAATGACAATAACAATAAAATAACAATAAATAATAACAATAATAATAATAATATAATAATAATAATAATAATAATAATAATAATAATAATAATAATAATAATAATAATAATAATAATAATAATAATAATAATAATAATAATAATAATTGTATAAAGGAGTTTTTAAACTTTCATATATTTTCTTTCTTAAAGATCTGTTAAAGCATGAAATATATCCAAAGTTTCTTAATTATCAAAATTACATTTTTTTTTTTCACGTAATTACTTTTTAGCACGAAACAAAAGCTTATTTTCCACATTGGGAAAAGAAATGTTGCTGGCCGCTCCTGCCATTTATTATTATTATATTATTATTATTATTATTATATTATTATTATTATTATTATATTATTATTATTATTATTATTATTATTATTATTATTATTATTATTATTATTATTATTATTATTATTATTATTATTATTATTATTATTATTATTATTATTATTATTATTGTTATTTTATTATTATTATTATTATTATTATTATTATTTTTTATAATATTTATATATTTATTATTATTATTATTATTATTATTTGTACCATCCTTCCTGTTAGGGTGTGCTTGTTATGTGCTACTCCTCCAGAATCTTCTCCAAATATCTCTGTCTTCAAATGTTCGTTCCTCCTCTATCTTCATGCCTCTTCGTTGTATAGCCTTCGCTACAGATTCTAATCATCTCTTCCTAGGTCTTCCTGCTGATCTCTTCCCTTCTGGTCTCCAATTCATCATCTCTCTCAATCTTCCCCATTCTTCCATTCTTTTCACGTGTCTAAACATCTTAACTGGTTTATCTCCAGGCATTCCAAAACAGGTTCCACTCCCAGTTCTCTCCTCACCAGCCCGCTCCTTATTCTGTCTCTCAGACATACGCCTCTAATGACTCTTAGCACCCTCATCTCCGCTGCTTCTATTTTGCTTTTTTATTCCGTATGCAATGTTCAGCATTCAGATTCATACAACAATATCGGTCTAAGAATTGCTTTATATATTAATATTTTAACTTCTGTTGGTATCCCTCTCTCCTTTAGCAAAGGATGTAACATTCCCACATTCTGTGAGAATCTCCCAATTCTCTCTTTCAACTCATCATCTTTCTTCCTTGATCATCAAATACCACGCCCAAATTCTTAAATCTATTCTCTTTCTTAAGCCTTGTATCTTCTATGTTCAATACTATCTCTTCCCTCTCTCTTACAATCACCACTATTTCCGTTTTCTCTCTTTATTCTCATGCCCATTGACTTTAGTACAACATTCCACCTATTCAAAGCTACTTGCAGGTCTTGAGTTCCTGATGATTTATTACTATCACATCATCTGTATAAACCAACGCGTGCTCCCTATTCTCCCTTATGCAAATCTTTTTAAGACAACTGCCCAGGTAAAGTGCAAAGAGCAATGGTGACAGTACACTTCCTTGTTCAACCCCCGTTTTCACTTCAAACCACTTCTCTCTTCCTGTTCCTTTAAAACCAATTTATATGTTTCATACAAACTCTTAATGGTTGCATCAGGCTTTCTGGTATTTCGTGAACACACTCTCTCTACTCATATAAACTCTTATCTCATCGGTGGACTACAACACCTCTTACTGCGCAGTGACTATACCGTAGTACCTCTGACATAATGAATGTATCATCTTCCTGCCTCATCCACAGCGGTCCCGATCTTGCGTGATGAATCTTCTCCATTTCTGATTTATCTATCATCATCGTAAAATATTAGGTGAGTTGTCTGCCATTTTACAATCTTGTCTTCGACCTCCATCCTTAATATTTTTTCCAAGATCCTGTCACATATTTTACTGGATTACACTAACTATTCGAAGACGCATACTCTCTTATACTTATTTCTTTATAATTTCCGCATATTCTTCTTTCTTCATCATGCACTCTTACTCCACACATATCATACTTACTTCATTCTATCTGCTTCACCTCTCTTCTTCATATCCTGTCATCTTATATCTCCTGGTGGCCAATCCATCCAACTCGTCGTCGCATTTCTCTAGCGCAATCCTTCTAACTGACTAACTCATATTCGTCTATCGCTCTTCTCTCGACTCTACTCTCTTCTTCTTCTTCTTCTTCTTCTTCTTCTTCTTCATTATTAATTAATTATTATATTATTATTATTATTATTATTATTATTATTATATTATTATTATTATTATTATTATTATTATTATTATGTATTATTATGTATTATTATTCTGCAAAAATAACTCAAAAAATTTTCAAATACTGATGGAAATGGAAGAGAATATTCAATTCTATTCCTTAAAGTCTCGAAGGAATGTGACCGAAAAAATGAAAGGTTCTTTAATTTAGAGATTTTCCACAAACATTTATTATCTATTATTATTAATATGAAGTAAATAAATTGTAAGATTGAATTTATTAATGATAATCTAGCTTGATACATTTCCTCTTATTCGTGTTATTTAGCTACTGCTTATCATATATATATATATATAATATATATAATATACAAATACATTGTTATATAAATATATATATATATATATAAATATATATATATATATATATATATATATATATAATATATATAATATTATATATATACATATATAGTATATAATAACTATATATATACCGTATTTATATATATATATATATATAATATATATATATCATATACTATATATATATATATATTATATATATATATATATATATATATATATATATATTAATATATATGTTTACTATTATATACTTGGAGGTGTAACGGATGGTGATTTTTCACTATCCGCGGATGCGGATTGCGGATGCGGATAGTAAAAACCACTATCCGCGGATTGCGGATGCGGATAGCGGATAGTTAAGTTTTTAGAGTCTTAGACACAAGTAATTTATATATATATATATATTATATATTATAATATATATATATAATATATATATATATATATATATATATATATATATATATATATATATAATATATATATATATATTATATACCTGTGTTACCAGAATTGCGGGACGTGGAGCCAACTCTTCTGCATCAAACCAATCTCTTTCCCCAGCCTCCACCCATTTTGAAAAAGGATATAAATGGAGTTAAATATAATAATACTTGAAATTAATAATTCTCAAATTATGCTTCAAAAACTAAAGCTTCTGAGCCCTTTCAAGGGAGAGTTTGCTTCTCTTTTCTTCATAAATGAGATCTGCACCGCTGAAAAGATGCTCACCAGCTACACATGTTGTCGGGCATGCTGAGTATTCCCTGGCGAGTTCTGCAAGATGTGGAAAACTTTTACAATTATCACGCCATCAAACCAATGGATCTTTATCCGATTCCAAGAGTTTTCGCTTTTGATAATCTTCGATGAATGCCAGAGTGTCTTTTGACGCCTCCGAACAAGAATCTTCATCCCTGCTAGAAGCTAAAAAAAAACGTTCATGGATTCAGCAATGGTTTCTCTAACAGATGGTAAATGTGTGTGTGTTTCTGTAATCTTTTCCTTTTTATTGGCTGGTGAAATTTCTGCCTTTAGCAGGATTTTACCACATAGGAATACTAAATAAATTTTAACCCACTGTGAAACACGTGGTTCAAGAAATTGGTTTTGTATCTAGGATCCAGAAAAGTTGCTATTGCACATGCGTAATCGTTTTTCAGAATTTGAAATCTATTATCTATCTACATCATGAGTGTTTCTGTCTTCTTTGAAAGTCCCTTATTTTTAAAAATAGCAGTATTTAGCACAGAGTTCATCGTTGAAACTAGAGGAATCCCATCTGACAAACAAGAATTTTCTGAGCTAAAGTCTTAGTTACCTATTGAAACGATTTAAGAAGAGTGATACAATTACCTAAAATTACGTTATTATCACTTGTCAGGCCTTTCACCTTTGTGTTTGCTCGAAGCGTAAGGGAAGACCGCTTCATTTATTTCTCCCATCCTCTCAAGCATGTATAAACTACTATTTCGAGTCTGAACATCTTGCGTTACAGAAAGTTGAGGAACATTTAGTCTCATAATTCATAAATGAATACTATCCGCTATCCGCAAAAAAATTCAATGGATGCGAGATGCGGATGAGGGAATAAAGAAAAGGGGGGGAAAAAATGATTGCGGATATCCGCATATTGCGGAGCGAATATCCGCTTACACCTCTAATTATATAATATATACTCATGTGCACATATAGAATATATATATATTTTTCATATCTATATATTATATATATATAATATATATATATATATATATAATATATATACCGTATACATATATATACGTATATATATAATATATATTATATGATATATATAGTATTTATTATAATATATTGGTATACCTAGTGTTATGTGTGTGCTGTGTTTGATGTGTGTCGAAATTTTTGTTTTTGTGCCCAATTATTCAAATTTGATTAGAAGGTTTAGACCATGATATGACGAGAGGTAAAGGGTTAAAAAGCTAGAGCAAAGTGAATTACGAAGGCACAGAAGACCCATTGCCATTATTTTTGGCAATAGACTTTTTGATTTGCCCCAAGATCTCCAATAAGCACAAAAGAGGCAATAAGTCTGAATGAATTATACTTAGACTCAAATATATATATATATAGGGATATATATGCAATAGGACCATTAGACAGAATGCTGTGACATTTCTGACTAGCTTGCACATTTTTAATTGCTCCACACCATTTACTACGAAATTTTCTTCTGAATTCATTTTGGCCTACTTTCAGCTTTATTAATACTTACCTGATTATCTAGAGCTCCGATTGAGAGTTAATAGACACACAGGAGAGGTGCGCTTTACTTATGCAATGTGCGCACGCTTATACTAAACAGAAAAATAATCAGATTGGCAAAATCCACGATATGTCTGGCTAAGGTAAAGAAAAATACTACTGGTAGTGTTTAGGAGTAGAGAAAGAGAGAGATTGAGAAAAATTATCCGGAATTGAGGTAGCATATTTAATAGATATAGAGATTATAATATTTATATATATTATATGTTATATATAGATATGATATCTATATTTATATAAAAGTGAGTAATTTTATTAAATAACAATAATTTTTTATTTTATATATTAGAATGTTTTATTATAAATTATGTTATATTCATAACTATATTTAGTATTCAATTTTTTTCATACAATATATATATAATTATTAATATATATATTATATACCTATATAATAAAATAGTTTTCCCACCTCACGGGGCTAAGTAAGCCCGTATTCTAGGAGGTTTAAAATATTATAGCACACCAATTCATCTACTAGGAAAAAATAAGATGGTAGGAAAGTGTAATTGATGGTATAATTTTCCTTTTATGTCATCAGCTTCATATTAATGTTGACAGTGAAGAATAGTCTCAAAAAATAACTTTTTGAGATGTTCTGGTGACTTAATGAAGCCTCAAAAATAACTTTTTTCTCTCAATATGTGATTGATAGAGCACACTTTGTAATTTAGAGTAAATATACATTTATTAGATCCATATAATAAAATAACATATCCCTGTCAAATCATTTACCAAACAAATAGACATGTAATTTTTATTTTCAAATATAATCGTCATTACTACTTATATATAATTTTATATTATTATAATATAATTAATTTAATAAATATTATATATAATATATATTAAATATATTAATATATATATTATATAATAATAATAATATATATATTATATTAATATATATATATTAAATTATATTATATATATATTATAAATATGTATATATATATATATATATATATATAATAGTATATTATTAATATATATTATATATATTAATATAATATATATAATATAGATTATATATATATATAATATAATATATATTATATATATATATATAATTATATATTAATATATATATATATAATATATAATATACTATATATAATATAATATATATATATATTCCATTAGATAGGGTCCTTTATTATATAACCTTGCTGGGGGCCACATCGTCATTTCCGCTGGTAGTAGTATAGCTAACCTGTGTTTAACAGTACACTTACAAGAGCAACCGTCCAAAGTCAAGCAAAGCCGACTATACGGGCACAACAACTGTTAGAGACGAAATGGATGCAATAATAAATGTAATTTAAATATAAAACGGAGAAAAATTCCCTCTCTACGCGTCGCGTTTCGAATTTTACATACAACAATGTTCGTCGTGAGATAAATTGTACAAGAGCGGTTCCTTTTGTAACTCATTCCCTTTTTGCGTATTACTTGTCATTTAACATTTTGCCTTTAACTTAATCATTCTTTACGTATCCCATTATTTACTATAGTGGTATATAGTTTAGTATTGCATTTTTTGTTAGTATTTATTTTTTAATTTTAATTAATTATATATTTAATTTAATTATATTTAATTATTATTATTATTTTTTATTATTATTTATTATTTTATTATTATTAATTATTACTTAATATATATTATTATTATTATTATATTATATTTAATTAATATATTAATTTAATTTAATTTATTATTATATATATATCAATATATATATTATTATTATATATATTATTATTATTATATATTAATTATTATTATTATTATTATTATTAGTTTATATATATTATAATATTAATAATTATATTATTAATTATTATTATTATTATTATAATTATTATATTATATATATATATATAATTAATATATATATTATAAATTAACTATTATTATTATTATTAATCATATTATTATTATTTTATTTAATTATTATTATTATATTTATATATATATTTAATTAATTATATTTATCCTCTCCTCTG
>JABUQX010049704.1:52500-67957 GCA_015478945.1 Trachelipus rathkii | reverse complement strand
CATTGTACTTCGTTCATTGGAATGAGTGTTTAACTCATTTCGCATTATCAAGCGCTTATTTTAATATATATATATATATATATATATATATATATATACTGCTATATATATACCTCTCTCTCTCACACACGCACACACTCACACATACACGCTCTCTCTCTCTACACACACACTCTCATATATACACCCTCTCTCACACACACACACTCACACTTACACACACTCTCTCTCATACACACACTCTCATATATACACTCTCTCTCTCACACACACACTCACACATACACACACTCTCTCTCTCTTACACACACTCTCATATATACACTCTCTCTCTCACTCATTCTCCTCATTTAATTATAAATACTTTGAAGCCCTGTGTTGCGGGACTTGTCAGTCTTTAAATATGGAATTCATATTGTTATTTCCCTTCTATTCTGTTTATCATGTAGGGCTTAAGTCTTTTTCCATCATACTTCTCATATATATATATATATATATATATATATATTCAAAAATTCATACTATCTATACATGTATACACATCTCTCTCTCTCTCATACACATACTATCATATTATATACACTCTCTCTCTCACTCATACACACACACACACACACACTTTTTAAAGTGAGTTAATGTTTTTCTTTTTGTTCTTTGTTTGTTCATGTTCTTCGTCGTTGTATTGTTGTTTTTCGTTCTTCTTGTTCTTTCTCTTGTTGTTCTCCTTGTTCCTTTCTTTGTTTTTATTGTTGTTGTTGTTTTCCTTCCACTTGTTGCTCTTGTTTATCTTGTTTTTTTTTTTATTGCTATTCTTCTTGATTCTCATCTTGTTGTTGTTCATGCTCTTGTTTTGTTCTATTTCTTCTTGTTCTTCCTCTTGATCTTGTTCTTCTTTTTCTTTTTTTATTCTAATTTTTGTTATTTTTCTTGTTTGTTTTTGTTCTTGCTCTTTTTATTTTTTATAAAAAGAAAATGAAGTAAACAATTTTGATTAATAGACAAAGTAAAAAAAAAAAAAGATTGGTATATTTTTTTGTACATTTATTTTTAAAATGAAAACTCAAATCATGAAACCTAAAAAAATTAAAAAAAATAAAAAATAATAAAAAAAAAGTTTTTATGAAAGTTCAATTTTTGAGTTTTCTAAAACAGTTTTTAAGTTTATAAAAGAATAATACATTTTGTGTGTGTATTTTTGCTTTCAAGTTTTTCAAAAAATATTTTCTTGACTTTTTCTTTATTTTTTATTTTTTTTTGTAACTTGTCCTTGATTTTTGAAACATTTAAAAAAAAAAGATAAAATTTACAATTTAAAGAAAAAAAAAGAATAAAAATAGAAATATATATATAAGATAAAAATAAATGTTTAAGAAAAAAAAATAAAAATAAAAAAATAAAACGTATTATTTTAATTACAAACCAAAGGTTCTATTAAGTTTATTAAGTACGAAACATTAAAAGGAAAATTAAACTAATCTCGAAGCAATAATTGGAGCAATTAATTTTTAAATTGACTTCTTTAGGAACGGACAATTAGAAACTACATTAAAACCCATTACTACCACCAATACTACTACTACTACTACTACTACTACTACTACTACTACTACTACTACTACTACTACTACTACTACTACTACAGTAGAGATAGTTTTTTATAGCTTCTTTACATGTTTCTAAGGAAATCAAATTTAAATTTACTATTCATACTACTACTACTACTACTACTACTACTACTACTACTACTACTACTACTACTACTACTACTACTACTAATAATAATAATAATAATAATAATAATAATAATAATAATAATAATAATAATAATAATAAAAATAATAAAGGGAATAAGAGATTACAAAATGTTTATTGTACGAGCATATATATATATATATATATATATATATATATATATATATATATATATATATACTATATATATACATATATATATATACATATTCAATTTCCTTTATATATATAGACTTATCACTAAATTTTAGTTCATATTTCTTTATAATATATTTATACTATATTTATACTATATATATATATATATATATAGAGAGAGATAGAGAGAGAGAGATATATATATATATATATATATATATATATACTATAATACTACTATTCTCTCTCTTATATATATATATATACATATATATATATATATATATATATATATATATATATATATATATATATATATATATATATATATATACTATATATATATATATATATATATATTTATTTATATATATATATATATATATATACCAACTTTAGCACGGTTAGCTTTTATTTTGCTTTTGATTCACCAGCGAAGAGTTATCAGTAAAGTGGGCGCTTTCTACAGGAGCATTATTTTGTGAAGTGGACCACTTTTGTGTGTGCTCCATTTGAGATTTCTGTATGGCTTGGCTTATGGCTTCTCTATTTTCACAATTCAGCAGCAGTTCTCCGGTCTTCCTCAAGACTCTTCAAACAACCCTTGTGGAAGGTTTATACAATCCCCAAAGGTTTTAGTGCCGGGGCATCTTGCTTATTTTGATGCTGGTGCATTTTGTCTATTTACCTGATTCCAACTGAGCGTTTAATTGCGTATCCATCCATAACTTGATCTTATACAACCTCCAGCAGACTATTCAATTCAGCACTGTGAGTGCTGTTTCATCAGACCACAAAAGTGGATCTGTGGCAAAGCTTTTATGTGAAGGTCTTCCAGTAATTGAATCTAAGTGTTGTAAGTGGAAGCTCTTCTTTTGCGATGAACGTCTGGTACCAGAAGATGACCCAGATTCTACATTTAGGCTCTATTCTGAAGGTCTTTTGTCAGGATCTACACCATTGACAAGGGATCAGTTTGTAACAGTGGATGCAAATCTTGGAGTTGACACATCAGCTAGTGATTACGAAAGTAAAATAAGAGAGTTCTTTCCAAGCTGTGATTGGCCGACATTCGATCTACTCCTGCTGGGGGTTGGACCCGATGGACATGTTGCTTCTTTGTTCCCAGGTCATCAACTTTTGAACGAATGTCAGTTATGGGTTGCCCCAATTTCCGACTCTCCTAAACCTCCACCTTGTAGAGTGACTATGACACTACCTGTCATCAACCACGCTAGGAGGTGTGTAATCGCTGCAACAGGAGAAGAGAAAGCTCTTACAGTAAAGCTTTTGAGCAAGAAGGACGTGTTAAAAAAATCCTCGTAATTAAAAACTTTAACAATCTTATAAATGTCATTCTGTGCGAGATCGTTACTTTGAAATTTTACACAATCTTCAACTGTGAGTTTAAAGTATTTTGTAGTTCATCGAGTAATGATTTACTAAAACATTTTTACTATTTGTGATGTGCTGCAATTTATTTTGAAATCTACATATATAATATAGAGTAGAAATAAATAATTTAACTTAACTACTAGAAATTTAAAAGACAACTTCAAGATCGTATCGTAAAAATACAATTTCCAAAGAGAATCAATAAGGAAAGAAAAATAGAAGTATGTGTCTAGACCTATGAAATTTGATATCAGAAGAGACAGAAGAATCACGAAATTTATTAGTGTGTTAAACCAAACTGTAAATTGCATTCGATATCCGAAGAGAGTGTAGTTTGAAAACAAAATTGCAGTTGTTTGCAAATAAATGTTTCTGCCTTGTGACTGACCGGACGTACAAACTGCTCGACTGCTGGAATTTGGTCACGTATACGTTTTCGTTGAAATGCTGAAAATTTAAGCTTCGTTACCTTGCCTTCTCGAACTGGACTTACTAAAGGATTTGTATATGTGAAACACTCTAATTTATTGGAAATATTGTAAATGATTACATAATTTAAGCTTACTGCAGTGTCTTGTAAATAGCAAATACCAGATCTATGATAAGGTTGATTTTAGTTAAGTTGGCGTAGGTATATTTTAATAGCATAGTAATATGACATACGTAAACTATCCTTGTAATTAATAAAACTGTGTCTAAAACGAGGTGTGTTTTCAAAGTGGAGAACTTTGTTTAGTGAATTAATGATATTATTACGAGAATAATTATTTGTGAATTAATGACACTATTACGAAAATAATTATTTAAGTTGCTTATATATTCTGTGTCCTGTAATTAAGAGAGGAATTTATAAAGTTAGGTTAAAATATATATGGCGTTTGTTGTTAAACGAAGAATATATATGTTTTAGGTTACTTTAGAGAATTTTAAATAATTAAGTGAAGATTTTAATGGATAAATAAAGTTTTAACGAATTGTAAATTTTTAAAGAAAGAGAGGGAGGGAAAGGGAGAAAAGGTGTGAATAAATATATAAATTGATAGAGTGCAGGTTTCAACCTTTATTTTATCATTTTAACTTTTTTATTGTTATTGTTTTATTGTGGGTATATTTGGTGAGCGGGGTGGTGGCCTTAGGTGTTGGGAAGTGCTTAGGGTGGGGAGTCCCATAAAGCGTGCAGCCTGAGTGATATATATAGTGTGTATATATATAGAAGAAGGGAAAAGATGGGAGGAGAGAGGTAATTAGGGTGGGATGTATGAACGTGAGAGGGGTAAACGAGGATTTGAAGAGGGAGGAAGTGGGGGTTAATGTTTGAAGAAAAAAGGTGGGATGTTAGGAATAACAGAAACTAAGCTGAAGGGGAAGAGAAGTGGACTTTGGAAAATACAAGGTATGATATCAGGGGTGAACGAGAGAGTGAGGACGAGCCAGGGAAGGGGTGGGAATAGTTATGAGAAAGAGGTGTGGGATAAGGTAAGGTTGTGTGGACAGGTGAGTGCGAGGATAATGGGTAAAGTGTCGGGAAATGTAGGTTTTTATATGCGCATATGCACCAGTGAATGGAAGGGAGGAAGGAGAGAGAGAAAGGTTTGGAGCAGTTGAATGAGTGTTAAGGGAAAGTTTCGGGGTGAATGATAAATTTGTCTATTGGGAGATTTGAATGCAGGAGTGGGAAGGAGGGGGTGGGAAGAGTAATAGGACCATTTGGGGTAGGGGAGAGGAAGTGTTAATGGAGAAAGTCTATTAGAGTTGTGTGTGTAAAAGAAGAAGAAGAATGATAATTAGAATACTTGGTTCAAAAAAAGTGAAAATCATAAGTATGCATGGAAGATGAGATAACGAGGGGAGGGCGGTACTGGATTATGTATGTGTGTAAATGGGATGGGGAGGATAGAGGCAGATTACTAGATGTAAATATATTTAGGAGGGGCGGGGAGGGGATATCGGATCACTATTTGGTGGTTGCTAGGATAAGGGTGGGGGGTGAGTTGGAAGAAAGGGGGAGAAAAAGAGGAGAGTAGAAGTGATAAAGGTGGAAGGAAAGGTGGAGGAGACAATGTAAGGGAGTTCAGGAGAGAGGTATGGAGGGTGGGTGGAGAGACGTGAGGGGACGGGAGTGGGAGGTGGAGGGGAGTGGATGAGATTTAAAAGAGGCAGTATGTGAAGAGGCTAAGAAGGGTATGTGGAGTAAAAGGGTGGGTGCAAGCAGAAGGAAAGGAGCGAATGAATTGGGTGAGAGGGTGAAGGAGGAGTGGTGAAAAGGAAAAAAAGGAGAGAAGAAGATGGGAAATGGTTGGGAAGTAGGAGAGAGAGAGGGAAGTTGGGAGGAATATAGAAGGGTTAGAGTGAAAACAAAGAGAGAGAGAGAGAGAGAGGGCGAAGAGAAGAGCAAAAAGATGAATGGTGTAGAAAGAAAAGTGACGGAAAATTTTGAATCAGGGAGCAAAATGCCTGGAAAAGAAGTAAATAAAAAAGGAGGAAGAAAGAAGAAGGAGGGGTTGGGGGGGAGAGGATCAAGGGAGGAGATGGGGGAGTGGATAGGAGGGGAGGATAGGGTGAGGAAGAGGTGGGTATTTTAGTGGGTTATTGTGAATGATGGTGGTGGGTGGGGGGGAGGGGAGGATTGCAAGAGGTGAGGATGGGGAGAGGGAATTGGGGGAGGGAGGGAGGATGAAATACAAATGGAGGAAATTATTGGGGCCGTGAATAAAGGAAAAAAAGGGAAATCCGCAGGTCTGGATGGTGTGAGAATGGAAATATTGCAGAAGGGAGGGGTGGAGGAATGGCTATAGGTTATATAATATATGTTGGAGGAGTGGTGAGAGGTACCACAGGATTGGGAGGAATGGTTGTTTGGTTCCCCTGTATAAGGGGAAAGGGGATAGAATGGAATGCGTGGAGATTATAGAGGTATATGTCTTTTAAGTGTGTGGTAGGGAAAGTGTATGGGAGAATACTGATTGAGAGTGAGAGAGGTTTAACGGAGGGGGAGAGTGGGGGAAGAACAAGGATTTGGGGAGGGAAGAGGGTGTGTGGACCAAGTGTTTACACTAAAGATGCTTGTGAAGAGAAAAGTATAGAGAGAAGGTAGGATATAATGAAGCTTGAACTTAGAAAAGAAAAGCATATAGTAGAGTGAAGAGGGGTGAAGTGGAGGTGTTGGAGGAAAATGGAGTGGGGGTAAATTAGGTAAAGGGTATTAGGGCCTTTTTATAGGAATAGTAAGTATATGTATAGGTGGGGAGAGTGATGTTTGGGGTGGTGAGAGGATTGAGGCAGGGGTGTGTAATGTCGCCGTGGCTATTCAATTTGTTTATGGAGGGTGTTTGCAGAGGAATGGTGGTGAGGGAGGGGAGGGGGGTGGAATTGATGAATGGGAATGATAGAAAGGGAAGTGAACATGATATTGTTTGCGGACGATACTGCCCTAGTGGCGAAGAATGCGGAAGGGCTGAGGAATTTGGTGAGGGAGTTTGAGAGAATGTGTGGACAAAAGGGACTTAAAATAAATCAGGTAAGAGTAAAGTGTTAGTGTTTGAGGAGGGGGAGGGAGAAAGAGAGAGGAGGAGGGGGTTGGGGATAGGGGGTGTAGTATTGGAAGAAGTATTAAAGATTTTTAGATATTTAGGGATGGATTTGGGTAAGGGGGAGGGATGAAGGAGGAGATAGAGAATAGAGTAGGAGTAGGAGAAGGAAAGAGAGCTTTGAGTGGTCTGAGAGAATTATGGAAAGGGGGATTTATCACAGAAGTTAAGATAAATGTATGTTTGAAAAAAATTTGTGTACCAGCGGTTTTTGTATGGGTGTGTGGCTGTGGGAGGTTGGATGCCAGGGCCAGGAAAGAAGTTGAAATATTTGAGATGAAGAAGGGGTTGAGAGCGGTTTGCAGGGTTAGCAGAAAGGGAGAGGATTAGGAATAGGGTGGTGAGGAGAGATGTGATTGGAGGAATTGGTTGGTGAGAGCGGAGAGGGGAATGTTAAGATGGTATGGGCATCTAGTGAGAATGGAGGAGCAGAGAAGTGTTAGGAGAGTTTGGGAGGCGGAGGGGAGGATAGGAAAAAGGAGAAGGGAGGCACAAGAGAAGAGGAGGTGGTGGATGGAACAAAGGAATGCACTGGAGGAGGAGGAGATGGGAGGAAGAGGGTAGGGTGTTGGCGAGAGATAGAGTGGGGTGGAGGTGGTGGGTGGGGGCGAGATGAGGGGAAGTGTGAATGAGGAGGCTGTACGTACCACTAGTGAATGGAGCGAGAGAGGAGGAGGAAAAAAGTGTAGGCAAAATAAATAAATATATATATATATATATATATATATATATATATCTATATATATATATATATATATATATATATATATCTGCTCTTTCTCTCTTTTTGCTGCTCTCATATATATATACTCCCTACTATATATATATATATATATATATATATATATATATATATATATATATATATATATATATACTACTGCTGCTTGCTATATAAATATAAATATATATATATATATATATATATATATATATATATATATATATATATATATATATATATATATTATATATATATATATATATATATATATATATATATATATATATTAGAAATTGAACCTCTGCAACTGAGGTTTAATTTTAAGAGAGCCAAAATATCCAAAACAAATTTAAACAACATTAAGATTTTGTTATTCTACAACTCCTTCTCGAAACCCATAACATTATAAATCAAATTATATAAAATTATTAAATATAGATGTCAATTGTTTAAAAGTAACAATATATAGAAGTATAAATAGGAAAATAAGGTGTTTAAAGACGATAAAAAGTTCATAAAATTTAAGAAATATTTTACCTTTTAGCTTCTAAAATAAACCTGAATTCAATGATTATTTTGGATAGAATGGGTCAATATTGCCGATTAAGGGCGATTGTGTAATTGATCAAAAGTTTTGATAGAACGGATTATTGCCGAATAAGGGGGATGGTGTAATTGATCTAAAGTTTTGATAAAATGGAACATTATTTCTGAATAAAGGGGATGTAATTGATCTAAAGTTCTGATAGAATGGTACATAACTTATTGCGGTATAAAGGGGATGGTGTAATTGATTTAAAGTTTTGACAAAATGGGACATTATTGCCGAATAAAGGGGATGGTGTAATTGATCTAAACTTCTGATAGAATGAGACATATTGCTGAATAAGGGGGATGGTGTAATTGATCTAAAGTTTTAATAAAATGGGACAGTATTAACGAATAAAGGGGATGGTGTAATTGATCTAAAGTTCTGATAGCATGGTGTAATTGATCTAAAGTTTTAATAAAATGGGACAGTATTAACGAATAAAGGGGATGGTGTAATTGATCTAAAGTTCTGATAGCATGGGACATTATTGTCGAATAAGGGAAAAGGGGTAATTAATTTAAAGTTAGGATAGAATGGGACATTACTACTGAATAAGAAGGATTGTGTATTTGATCTAAAGTTCTGATAAAACAGGATATTATTGCCGAATAAAGGGGATGATGTAAATGATCTGATAGAATGGAACATTTCACTTTTTAGCTTCTAAAGAAACCTGAATACAATGATTACTTTGGATAGAATGGAAAAATATTGCCGAATATTGCCAAAGGATGGTGTAATTCATCTAAAATTCTGATGGAATGGGGATGGTGTAATTAATCTAAAGTTCAAATATAATGGGACACTATTGCCGAATAAAGAGAATGATGTAATTGATCTAAAGTTTTGATAAAATGGGACATTATTGCCGAATAAAGGGGATGATGGAATAGATCTAAAGGTTTGATAGAATGGGAGATTAACTCTGAATAAGGGTGTGGTGTAATTGATCTGAAGTTCTGATAAAATGGGACATTATTGCTGAATAAAGGGGATGATGTATTTGATCTAAAGTTCTGATAGAATGGGACATTATTGCAGAATAAAGGGGATCTAAAGTTCTGATAAAATGGGACATTATTGCTAAATAAAGGGGATGGTGTAATTGAACTAAAGTTTTGATTGAATAAAGGGGATAGTGTAATTGATCTAAGATTCTGATAGCATGGAACATTATTGCCGAATAAAGGGGATGGTGTAATTCATCTAAAGTTCTGATAGAATAGGACTTTATTGCTGAATAAAGGGGATAGTGTAGTTGATCTAAATTTCTGATAGAATATGACATTATTGCCTAATAAAGGGGATGGTGTAAGTGATCTAAAGTTATGATAAAATGAGACATTATTGCCTAATAAAGGGGATGGTGTAATTTATCTAAAGTTCTGATAGAATGGGATATTATTGCCGAATAAGGATGGTGTAATTGATCTAAAGTTTTGATAGAATGGGACATTATTGCCGAATAAAGTCGATGGTGTAAATGATCAAAGTTCTGATGAAATGGAACATTTTTTCCGAATTAGGGGGATAGTGCAATTGATCTAATATTCTGATAAAATGGGACTTTATTGCCGAAAAAAGGGGATGGTTTAATTGATCTAAAGTTCTGATAGAATAGGACATTATTGCCAAATAAAGGGGATGGTGGAAGTGATCTAAAGTTATGATAGAGTGAAACATTATTGCCAAATAAAGGGATGGTTAATTGGTGTAAATTTCTGATGGAATGGGACATTATTGCCAAATAAAGGGGATGGTGTAATTGATCTTAAGTTATGAAAGAAATACCTTAATGTTCGGTGATCCTAGTAGAAATACAACGAATAGTCATTCCTACTACGTAGGTGGGGTCATAGTCACAGCACTTACATAGGTGTACGACCGACGAACGTGAAGGTAATGGTAGTTTTTCTTTAAAATAATTTTTTCCGAATTTTGTTATCAATAGTAAACCTCAATTTGAGTTTCAAATTGAGGGAAATCTTTATTTATAGCCCCGAGTAGTTCTCGTTTTACTTCATATCGCAGTCTTCCCATTAAATGCAAATTTATTTACAGGATCTCTTTATTTACAGAAAGAGAGAGAGAGAGAGTGAGGAAGATCACCGCCCTTTCTGATCTTAAAATTCAAAGAGTTCTTCTCAATTCTCTCTCAAAAGATCAAAGGATTTAAATTTTTCTCCAAAGAACAAGGAAGAAGTAGTATTACTTCAATTGGGAAATGAAAGCCATATATATATATATATATATATATATATATAATATATATATATATATATATATATATATATATATATATATATATATATATATATATATATATATATATATATATATATAGGTGTATATATATATATATAGAGATAACATATATATATATATATATATATATATATATATATATATATATATATATATATATATATATATATATAACCTTATATATATATATATATATACTTTTATATATATATATATATATAATATATATATATATACTACTGCTTATATATATAACGCCATATAACGCCAGCAACACAGCTAAAGACTAGCAAGGAAGTTATGCAATAACATATATATATATATATAACATATATATATATATAAATCTCCATGAAGAAATATATACCTTTCTATATAACAACATAACATAACGTAACATAACATAACAGCATAACATAACATCACATAAAACATAATCTACTTTTTTTCCTCAAGATGCCTACTGCTACTTTATATATATATATATATATATACTATAACTGCTATATATATATATAAACTCTCTTTAGGCATCGATCTAGAAAGGTAGAAAATGATCTTTTGAGAGAGAATTGAGAAGAACTCTTTGAATTTTAAGATCAGAAAGGGCGGTGATCTTCCTCACTCTAGGCCCTCTCTCTCTCTCTCTCTCTCTCTCTCTCTCTCTCTCTCTCTCTCCCTCTCTCTCAATAGTAGCTGTTGCAATTATTCATAGAAATCAAGATGATATTCAGCACTCTAAAGTAGGGTTTCGGCTATTGTAGCGTTAAAAATAAAAAGTGATATATATATATATATATATATATATATATATCTCATAACTATATATATATATATATATATATATATATATATATATATATATATATGTTTATAACATCTTCCGTCCTAATATATACCAGCATTCAATGAAGTATTTAATTAAATGAAAATATAATGTAATAATAATAATAATAATAATAATAATAATAATAATAATAATAATAATAATAATAATAATAATAATAATAATAATAATAATAATAATAATAATAATAATAATAATAATAATAATAATAATAATAATAACACCTGCCATCCAAATAAAGTCTTAAAACTTTCAAAATTTCAAAATTGATCAAAATGGCGTTCTTTCTATTTTTTGTTGTCTGCTTCGCAAGAGACTCTTAATTATACTTTTTAAAAGGCCATTTACCTTAATTTACACAATATATATTGCATAATTGTATAAAATTAGACGTGCTCTTCATTAAGGCATTATGGCTTGTGAATTTATGCTTTTATTTAAAAGGCTGCAGAGTGGGAGTGAGGGTTTAGGTGTTGAATGGGGGGGTTTGTAAGAGTCTGCAGAGTAGGAGTTAGAATGAAGATGCAGAGTGGGACGTTAATAAGTAACAGCAGAGATGGTGTTAATATAGATGTAGAATGAGGGGGATATTATCAATATGCAGATCAAGGGGGATAGTTTAAAGCTGAAAATTTAGGGCTAGCAAGAGACTGCAGATTGAGAGTTTGTTAGAAGCTGTAGAGCTGCAGGTAGTATGAAGATGCAGAATGGGGTTAGTATGAAGCTACAGTGTAGGGGCTAGTAAGAGACTGCAAAGGGAGAGATAGTCCGAAACTGCAGAGTGTTAAGTTAGTAATAGTCTGCAGAGTGGCATTTATTATACTGCAGAATAGTCCCTAGTAAGTGATCAATTTTAGTGCTTACTGGCCAGATATTTGTTTTTTTTTGTTTCTTTATGTTTTTTTATGTTAATTTTGTTTGCTCCTAAATTAGATTAAATTATAGTTAAATAAAATTAAATTCATGTTAAATTTAATAGAGAATATAACATTAAAATATATCATGCAATAGTTAATTAAAGTAATTGTTTCTTTGAATTTAATTATATTAACATTTTTATTCCTTTCATATATATATATATATATATATATATATATATATATATATATATATATATATATATATATATATATATATATATATATATATATATAACATATATATATATATATATATATATATATATATATATATATATTATGATGTATATATATAGTGTTATTAGTATTATATGCAAAGGTGGGCATTAACGCGTTAAAGCGTTAATCCGTTAATTAACTCGTTAATTTTTTCGTTAACTTTTAACGCTTTCGTTAATTTCGAAAAGAAGTAACGGACTATTAACGAGTTAAAAAATTTTCCTACATCCGTTAACCGTTACTTTGATTTACGAGTTTATAAAATATTTTCTTATCAGATTTTAAATTGTATTAGATTCGATTTCGATAACAAACTTTTTTTTCCAAAATTTCCTAAACGCTCATCTCAATGGCTCAAAATGTGTTTATTCTTACACGGTTATTATCCCGTTTAAAAATGTTTGACGTTTTTCTTTTGCTGTATTCTCATTTCTTATTGATTCGCTGAAGAAAAAAGAGATAGTGACTGTTGCCCGTTCAATGAGTCATTAACTTCTTTCGTTAGTTACTTGAACATGCTTCTTTTGCGACTAGTGAAAAATATAAGAACTATTTTTACAATAATATACTACTCGGGTGTCCGTAAAAGAATGTCCCAGTTTCAATGCTTTATTATAACAGCGTAATATACAATATCAACAGCATATCATACACTAAAGTGAAGGTCATTGAACAAAGTTTTTCCTACATATGTTCAATATGTGCTCCCTTCGTTATAGGGGGCACACCCAGCCGATAATCCAATTCCTCCCAAACATTGGTTAACAGATCCGGCGTAATGGACGCAACGGCGTGTTCAATTCTGCGTTTCAACTCTGGCATATCATTGGGCAGCCCCATAGGAAGAAATCGCATGGCGTTAAGTCCGGGGACCGGAGGGGCCAGATATATAGAGCTCTGTCGTCTGGACCATTACAACCAATCCAACGATCTGGGAGTACGTCGTTCAACCACGCTCGCACTATGTGACTCCAATGTGGAGGGACTCCATCTTGCTGCCATATAAAGTTTACCGCTTCATCCTCTAATAATTATGGAAAGAGCCATTGTTGTAACATATCGAGATAGGCGACCCCTGTTACGGTTGCTTCTGCAAAAAAGAAAGGTCCGTAGACCTGGCGTCGGGATATGGCGCAGAAAAAGTTAACCTTTGGGGAATCACGTTCGTGTTCTACAAGTTCATGCGGATTTTCAGACCTCAGATACGAACATTATGGGCATTCACCTTACCCCTGAGATGAAAGGTGGACTCATCGCTAAACACTACACGATCTAGAAGGTCATCGTCTCGACCTAACACTGCACAGGCAAAGGTAAACCGTAGAGCATAGTCGTCGGGCTTTAAAGCATGTACAAACTGCAACCGGTATGCACGCATGTGTAAACGTTTCCTTAACACCTTCCACACCGTCGTTTTTTGCACCTGCAGTTCGTGACTTGCTCTCCGAAGGGATTTCTTAGGACTATGAAAGAACGAGGCCCTGATACGGTCCACATTATGTACAGTCACTTTGGGCCGTCCTGTACTTTTGCCTTTACAAAGACATCCATTAGTTGCAAATTGCCTATACCATCGGCGAATGTTTTTGCCCCATGGAATATCACATTGGAACCGTAAACGATACGCACGTTGAACCGTAATTACAGATTCACACTTAGCAAATTGTAGAACACAGAAAGCTTTACGCTCAGGACTCGACATTGTCAGTATGTGGCGCCGCGCACTAGAGAAGACTACATCTGAACGCGCGCATGCGCGTATGTCGACCTATCAGGAACTCGTTCTGGCGCATGTGCATATTCGAAACTATGCAACTTACTCTTCACTTTGATGTATGATATGCTGTGGATATTGTATATTATGCTGTTATAATAAAGCATTGAAACTGGGACATTCTTTTACGGACACCCGGTATTGAGTATTAATTAAGGTATTTACGCTTTATAAGTATTCTTCGGCAAGCGGCAAAAGTATCTGCTATAGGTCAAAGCCTAAATAATTTGTCTGATAGGCTTAATATCATTATTAATATTGTTAGGGATATTATTATAATAAAAGAAAATTAACAATAATTATTACTATTCCTACATATTTTGAAGACGGTTAACGTTAACGATTAACGTTAACTTCCGCTACATTCTTTACCAATAAACGCTTTAATGATTAACGTCGTTAATTTTTTTGTTAACGATTAAAAATTAACGACGTTAACTTTCTCATTAACGGTGCCCACCTTTGTATATATATATATATATATATGTATATATTTATAAAAATATTCTATATGTATATATATATATATATATATCTTTATATATATATATATAATACTAATAAAAAAATAAAAATATTTATATATATTAATATGTATATTTATATATATGTAATATAATATATATATATATATATATATATAAATATATTTATATATAACTCTAACTTTTTTCTTTCTTCTTCTTTCTTATAATAATGTAATAATAATAATAATAATATGTATATACCCTTACGTCGTTCTGCATATATATATATAACAATATTTATTTCATACATATAAATATATACTTATATATTTCTCTTTAACTGTGCATTCTTATATATATATATATATATATATATATATATATATATATATATAACTATATATAGACATATATATAATAATAAGATATATATTTTATATATATATATATATGTATATATATATATATATATATATATATATATATATATATATATATATATATATATCAAAAAGCATTAAATCATTTAATGGTTTTTTATATTAGACTGATTGAAAGACTTCCAAAAAGGAAGAGAGAGAGAGAGAGAGAGAGAGAGAGAGAGAGAGAGAGAGAGAGAGAGAGAGAGAGAGAGAGAGAGAGAGAGAGAGAGAGAGAGAGAGAGAGAGAGAGAGAGAGAGAAGAGAGAGAGAGAGAGAGAGAGAGAGAGAGAGAGAGAGAGAGAGAGAGAGAGAGAGAGAGTAGCAGATTATAAAGGAGTACTTCCCAAAAGGCGAG
>JABUQX010049704.1:20000-37500 GCA_015478945.1 Trachelipus rathkii | reverse complement strand
CACCTGCAGTGGCTATTCTTAGCTTGTTTTTAATATTATTATCCTTGTGCTTTCCCCTTTGGAGTTATTCATCTTTCGATCATTCCTAGCTCTTCCCATATTGTGATAATAATGACACACTTTTTCTATATTTTGATTCTTAGAAGCATAGAGACCAGCGCTACATAAAAAAAAAAAGTGATCAGTGGTTTCAGCTTTAACACTGAGGAAATAAAATTTACCATTGTAAGCAATATGAAAGGTATTGTTTTTTGAAACATTTCATTCCTCATTTAGGGCTTATCTAAGAGTAGACGCAAATTTAAATCTCTGCCCCTGACACACCTGGTCCACGGTGTCCGGGTGGATTAGTCTCTATTATGACTTGACATAACTTTCCTCTTAGTTTCTGCCACAATAAATCAATTTGTGTGGGACCTATGTTATAAAAAAAGTGCTCTTAGTGTTCTTTACTCCGAATTGGGTGTAGGGGGAGATCTGCTATGGGGCTACGCCACTGCGCATGTTGCAACTTGAGAGTAAAAAGCTGAAAAAAGAAAATATTAATTTTTTTTGCCCTTTGCATTTTCTTAAAAAAAAAAAAATCTATTATTTAATCTTAATTTGCTTAATATTATTATTATTTATCTCAACCCGTCACTGATCTAATTTAATATATTTTTTTGTGTTAACTGATATTAATGGATTCGTGCCGCTCCCTCACCGGGACTGACTAGTATTTTCTCTCGGAGGAGGAAGGAGGATAAAGCTAGGCGGTGTTCTTTGCGTGCGATAGCCTCTCTGTCGTCGCCGTTACACAATCTGGTCTCTTAACAGGCTGAGCCCTTTGGTGAGTCGCGTTCAGATATGAAACTGAACCTTTTCGCTCAACATCTCGCTTGAATTCCACTTTTGATAGATTCGAAACCATTATAGGTCCTCCATCAATTCATTTCTACGCACTAGACAATGGATGTGATTTTTCTATCTAAAAAATCTTAAGTTATGTAATAGAAACGAATATTATTGAGAGCAGCGGGCCTATAAACAGGAGGTCCTATTATTGAAGAGTAGGTCACATTATAAATAAGGTAAAAAACCCTCCCTGTAGATTCTATATAAAAAACCGGTGTTCAGTACTTTTAAGGAAAGAGCTTTGCAACATTTTTCTAGTACGTGATAAAATCTGGTGCTTCTCTTTCTCATAGCGCGCGATGGGTGGTTACATACCTCCACATAAAACACATCCAATGAGCACTACAACTGCGTTGAGTAGGTTTGAATGCAGTGGTTTTTTTTTACCTTCTTGGTCGTGGAAAAAATAAAGTAGAATCCCGTATTTGGTCTCTTAAGAGGCCGTCTGAAAGCCAGAAGTGGTAAACTGTGAGTCTTATTTCTCGTGTGTATATATCAAAATTAAAACGATAAATTTAAAGAATTCAGACCCACGATGAGAATCAGGCAAGAGAAATTTCGTATAGTTATGTGATTAATGCGGTGTTACAAAGTCTTTATAAGATTATAGTAATTGAGATAAATTTATAATGCGTAAATAGTGTAGTTGAGTGGATTCGGATTGGAGGGTAGAATATTGTGGGGAGATATGAAACAATTAAAGATATTATACATTATTTTTTTCTTTCATACATACTGTAATTGTATAAGTAAACGGGGAGTCGTTCTATGGCTGCTTTGTAGATAACGACCATATATTCTTTAAATCAGATAGTGTTGATGTGGGATAATTTCATGTTAATTGATAATTTCGAGTTGTATTATAAACTTTAATCACAGAATAATAACTTTTTTAGTACAAAAGAACTCCAACACATAAGGGAGGGAAGGTATGTTGGGGCTTGAATGGCAAAAATTTTTAAAAAATTCCGTGGGATGAAAACAGTGAGAGAATGGTCATGCCAGAAAGAAAATAACTAGGCGGTAGGTGCGCGAGTGAGGGATACGGGAGATTTCTATTATAAAAACCAGTAGGAGTTGCTTGTTCGATTAATATATGATGGTGTGCTACCGGGCTATATAAGGAGCTTGCTTTTTAATGACCCTGTTTTTAGTATTTAATGTAGGACTGATTTCCTTTCATTTCGGATTCAGAACTAACTCTTCTTTTTGTAGAGTTAAATTATAATTTGTTAATGTCTTTTTATTTCTTTCAATTTACTAAATTCCTCATCATTTAGAAAGATATGTAGTGTTATATACTAGTATCTATCTTTAGAGGGGGGATTGGGGGTGACTTTTATTATCAAAATTTACATAATGTGAGCGTTCTTTATAATTTCCTTAATGAGTAGTTTAAATTTAATTGAAATGTACAGCGATGCAGTACAAACTCAAAAGAGAAATTTGTTTCTTGTGCAAAAAACAAAGAGTATATACTCCGAGATATTTCTTAGCACGTTTTCATTTTTCATGCCAGATATTGGAAAAATAGTGCTTATTGGGTATATTCCAGTCTGTCACTGTTTCAAGGGAAGGAGGCAATGGCCATTATAGGCAAAATTAGCTAATAGAGAAAAAAAATAAAAAATTTCCCAATTTTGATACAAATTTGTGTTTGAGAGAAAGCGAACAAAATGAACGAATGGAAAATCCGTATTAACATATTGAGAAGGAGGAATAGTAAGATATATGATTTTACTGTTAGGACTATGTCGCAAAAAAAGGTAATTAATAAATGGATGCTTGTGTAAAAAATTATTGACCGGAAAAATATGATATGACAAAAATATAAAAAAGATTAAAAAGAGCGTGATTTTGTCGAGAGGGTTTTTCATTTATGAAATGTTAGAATCAATATTTATTTAGTTGTATAATAGTAGGCCTATTTTTTTGTGTTAAATATGGATAATTCTCGTTGAGCTTTTCGAATTTGAAGAAATGGCAAGAGAGCAAAAACGAAACTTGGCGCGCTAAGCACATATTATCTTACAATATATTATTTTTGTTGATTCAGCGCATTTATAGAATTAGGCACCCTAGAAAAACGCATTATGTGCTTAAATACAATGTCATGATTCAGGGGCGAAGGGAGTGGAGATATATCCCCGAGATAGTATATCCCGGAAAAAACCGGGTACTTAATTGAAAATTTTTATTAGCGGTATGGTGGTTTTGATCCGGATCGATTTAAACAAAAGTTTGGTAGCTGTAAGTTCGATTCGATAGATAGCTATATAATGACTTTACATTTCTCAGTGTGTTCATGTTTAAGTGTTGCGCAGAAAGGGAGAGTGTGCAAACAAAAAATTTTGATATTTGTGTTGTATAGTCGTAGCAATGTCCTTTGAGGTGTGTGCCGGCGCAGCCACAGAATTACACACACGGTAGGAAAATATATTTTATATATAGTACTTTTTTATATCATAAACATATGAATATATGCAGCTTATAAAAAAAGCATTTCATTATTAATGATGCTTCGTTACTTTCTACTTAGCAAAATTACCTTCGTAGACAACTTGTTGAATGATGGAAATGTTTCATCTAAATTTATGAGTTTGTTGAAAAAACTATTCTTCGTTGGATGACCCAGCGCCTCATAAGTGTCTCGTGTCACTTTTGAGAGAAGAAAACAATACAAAAGATTTAATAAGTGAGACCCACACTTGTATTTTTTGTTTTACCATTTTTTATAGCTATTTAGTTTGTGTTTCTAAGAAGCTGAAGGGTTTTCCAGTGTTTTTCGCGGGTCCCCGGTTTTTTTGAAAAAAGCGCCTCTTTTAAGGTGGATTTTTTTCTTTTGGTCCTTTTTTTTGGAAAAACCGGAGTGTTTTCTTTATTCCCTTAATTTAATTGGCTTAAGTCACAGACAGAGAAAGCGCAGACAAACAACGATTTGAATTCGTATTAAGAATAAATAAAACGGCCTAACCAAGGCCATCGTGGTCACCTGAGTACATCGGAAAACATCATTTTATATTATGGTTTATCACATTTTTTGTTTTTTATTTTTTTTCTCCTACTTGTTTTATAATAAAGCATATTAAGCCTATTTATGTTCGCTTTCATCACACCGACTTTGCCATCGACATTTTATGCGTGTGGGGAGGGAAAAAACCCAAATATATCCGCCAGCTACATCCGCGGGGGCTTCTCTACGCCTTATGACCCCCCCCTGATTGATTTTTTTATTTTATCATTTGGGTGTATAAACGGCGCTCAAGCTTTCCATAAATTGTGTCATCTACTCAATTCGGATATAATCAGCAATCAATATGAAGGGGAAAGGAGGTGAGAAAATTTGCATGTGTACAACTAGACAACATATATCAAAAGCTATAATCAATAATGTTAAGTCTTCCATTAAATAAAATTTGTCCATTAAATTCCCAAAGGAATTAACATATCTTTTTCAGAATACTAACTCTCGACATTAACATTCATTTATCTCATAATCAATATTTAAAGTGAAAGAAGTAAATAAGGATTGAAATTAGACTCATTGCTATTAGATTGGTTTCGGTCTTGGGTTTCTCGATCGTAAGTTTTCGAACTGTAAAGTCTCTTTCACTCCTGTTTCTTCACTTTACTTTTATTTATTTTTTTTTCTCCCCATTTTTTAACTGTTTCTTTATCGGGCTTTTCACTCCTCATAATTAAAATTCAGAAATATCATTTATCCTGTCAATATATATGTGAATAACTATAAAGTGTGGCAAATTTAAGAGCATATCCACTTCTCATTTTTCTCTATATTTTCAAATAATATGAGGTGCCTGTAGAAATCTTTTGTTTTACTATATTTCTTTAGCAAGTTTAAAAGTCATGTTTAAGTTACTTCAGGACAATATTTTTTATAAATTAAAAAAATAAAAATATATAATAAATATATATATTAAAAGAATAAAAATGTAAAATTTTTAAATAAATATTAAAAAATTTAAAATTATAGTAATATAAATTAAAAATATTCAATTTTTTTATTTAGCTTTTTCGAGATATTTATTACACTGATATTTTTCATTTTATAACGCCTTATCAAATTTTGATATTTTTGAATTCTATTTAAAAATTTAAGTTTTTACACTATTAATTATTTGAACAAATTATAAAAGACCACCCACATAGATTGTAAGCAAGCAACTGCGACACACCTGCCCAATGATTGTTCTAATATGGCAATGACACATAACTATTTTATTCTAAACCCAGGTTATGAGATGCATCCACAGTGGTGGTGTAAATTTATTCTATTTCTATGAGATAGAGAATTACAGTGTATTTACAATCCAGTTCTACACCATAGATCTTAGTACATCTCAAAAAAAAATCAACCACAAGCTATCTCACACATGAACTTATCAACCCCCAAAAAAAAAGATCACTACATGATAATAATAACAAAAGACATAAAGAAAATAGTAGTGGAATAAGTAAATATTAAAGAGACTTTCGACTCTTAGAATAAACAAAATGCGCGACTTATTTATATATCATGGATTAATTATTAAAAGGGCGATTCTTTTATATTTTATTTCCTATGACACTCTCTAACCCCTTTTCTCCGCCGGACAACCCCAAAACTAAAGGTTTGAAAGGAACACTACCGGCTTTTCAACCTCATAAAAAAAGAATTAGGGAAGTTACCTATCTTTCCATTATATTTTTCTTGATGAGGGTAGGAGAACAACAACGACATTCGTAAACATCAATGAGCCATTGTCTCCAGTCTGGATCACAACAATCTAAGTGCTATTTTTCTAATGTGCCCATTTCATACAATACCCTTTTTTACCCTTTTAGTAACCATATTTTTCATCATAGATAATTTAACTATTAGAATAGTAACTTCACTAGATTTAAGATAACTCCTATATATTCCTAATGATGTAAAATTTTATACATTAAAATTTTTACGCGAAAATTGATTATCGGAAAAAGATTTCAGAAGAAACCTTCACAAAATTATATTTTTTTACTAATGAACCACAGTATAAACGTAATTCAATATATAAACTTCCTAACGATTCTTATTTCTGAAGAATGAATTCTCCATGATTTATAATTGAGAAAGGAGTCAGGAAGCCAAAAAATAAAATAAATTGGAAAAATATTAAAATTTTTTTTAAAAAACATATGTCGGAAATGGCTTGGCAAATTTTTTTGAAATTCATATTTTTAAAAAGGCAAAAAAATTTTTTCTTTTAAATCGTAAAAAAAAATATTAATTTTTAATTTCATTCCTTTTTTAAAAGTTTTAATGGGGTGGCGAGGGACTAAGAAAATGGTTTCATTTTACTTTTTGTGAAACCATAAAACAAGTGGAGGCAAACTCCTTTATCCTCCCCTGGATAAAAAAAAAAAAAAAATTATTTTTTCTGGTAATAAAACTTTTTTCTTATTTGAAGTAAAAGAGTCCTTTTCAAAACGGATTTTTCGTTTTCTGTTTCCTTTCGCTCCCACGAAGTTTTTTAGGGGGGTTTTCTTTGACTCCACAGGGGGAGAGGGATGACCTTCCCTTTCTTACGTGTGTGGTCTATTAGAATCCACCTCGATAAACCGAAAAAAATATTTTCACTTCCATTCTGGGGGGACCCCGGCTTCCTCTATTACATTCTTCGGGCATTCTCACTTTCTTTGGGTCTTCTTTATCGCCCCCCCCACTTGTAGGTCTCTCCCCCATCCCCATAAGTTTTAATATTATTATGGGACCCACGAGACTCTAGATAAAAATAATCGAAATAATAATTTCAAAAATTTAAAAAATAAGTATATTCATAATATATTTATTTAAATTCATTTTAAGTTTTTAATAAATTGTTTCTAAGGTAATTATCAATAAAGTTTTTATTTTTTTCTTATTGAATAATTTCTTTATTCTTTGAAATGTAATATATAATTTAGTATAACATTGAAAATAACTATATTTTCTCTTACACTTAATACTAATTAATAATATGTTATAGTTTAGCATAATATAATATTATATTTATATATACTAATATCAACAATATCATAGTTCATTCGTATCAAATAAATTAGTTACTGTTAAATCACATATTTTATATTTTTATTTAACCTTTATATTATGTATAATCATTTAAAAAATATATCTTAAATATAAATTTAGTTTTTTTGGCCCAAGGGACACAATACTGTGTTGCACCTAATTTGCGGGATTTTATTGGGGGCGGTTTTAAAAATTTCTTTCTTTTTTTTGTTATATGCGTCTGCATTAATTCCGAATATTCTTTTATAAGTCTTTTTAGTGGCTGCCTGAATTGACGGAAAAGTTATATGGCCCCCCTTTTTTAAGCCGGATGGAAGCAGCAGCAGAGGAGCCACCCCTTTCAAAAAGCTTCCGCGTGTATCGATTTCGGAGTCCCAGTGACCGCATGTGGCCCCACCACCACCGAGGAACGAGTATTATTCCGAGACTCCGATTGATCTATATATTTGTGAGGCCGCGTCCTTAGAAGCCACAGGCCACTTATTGGTGATATTTTTTTTCCTTGAAAAAGATTATAACACAACTTGGAGAACTACTGGATAACTAATTTCTCTCTTCTCTCTAGGTGGAAAAAAACAAATATTTGAGTACAAATCCCGTAAATTTATTTTTTTTAATTTATTTTTTTATTTTTCTTTTTTTTCGTTTGCGAATTATTATCGAGCCCGGGTTTTTTTAGTCTTTTTTTTTCCTTGAGTGGGAGACGAAATGGTCTGTTATATAAAAATATTTTAATTTTATTGTCTTTATATTAAAACTCACCTCTTAGAGGCAAACTTGTCAAAGATTGTCTGTTGGGAGAATTTAGCTTTCCCAATTTTTTCAAAATGTCTTTTATTACTTTTACAGGCGGTAATTCTCGTTTGGAGTCTTCCTCTTTATTTTTTTTTTTATTCCTATTTATTTTCATTTCTTATTTTCATTATTTATTTATCCATCTCTTAGACCTCTCTCTTTTCAATAAGAGATCGTGCAAGAATCTAAATCTGATGTTCTTTTCTGTTCTCCAACACCAAGACCATTTTTCTGCCTTTCTCTCCTTATGAGAAATTTTATATTTCTTATGAGTTTCCATTACTAAAGATTAATTCTTTTGTACACAATCCCTTATCCCCGCGCCGCACAGTGCTGATTTTTTTTTTTTTTTAATCAAAAAACTCAGGTGGCTTGCAACCTTATGTTACCCTATATATGTCGAGGGGAGACATCTATGCGGGGCGAAGGAAAAATAATAGCCTTTCTATTGAGCGCAACACGAGAGATTATCCTAATAATCTTTGCATAACAGAGGACCAAAAAGATCAGAAAATAATTCTTTCCAGAGTTAATTGAGAATTTTTTCTAAGTTTCAAGAATACAAAGATAACACAAACACTTTTTTTTTCCCCAACCAACTACACGCTATACCTTTTTTTTTTTTATTCTCCTATATAATTAGTATGATTATTTTATTTTATTCAAAAAAAAAAACATTACAACTGATGATTAAAAAACCGATGTCAGTTTATTTGGTCTCTTCACTGTGTATTCCCACACACAAACCGATCGAGTAATCATATACCTAGTCTTTTAATATTATTGTCTATATATTATAAAAACACAGAAAGAAATATTACGTTTGATAACATCCATCCTGAAAACAACAAAAATTTAATAATATATACTTTCTTTGGTTATTTGATATAATTTTTAAACATTTATTTATTACTTTATGTTGCTCAGAAATCTATATAATGTTCATATGTGTTCAAAAATGATTGTATATTTTTGAGAGATTTTAAATAATTAACTACATAATAAAGTCAAAGAAATAAAACAATGATAAAGTAAATATTACTTCGTCTTTTTTTAACTTTTCAATATCCCAACTATTCCTTATTTGGATTAATAGGATTAGAGAAAAGAAGAAAGAAAACTGCAAAAAAACAAGAAAAGAAAAAAAAAAATAAAATATAAACTTTCTATTATGAGAATTTTATAATATCCTCTTCAACATATCAATAAATTTTAAATTCTTTCTATCAAATCTTTTCAAATCCTATCTGTTTCATTTTGTATCTCATTCCTTCTCTTAATCGGAAAGCGTACTTCAAGTACAATGTTGCGTTCTCCACCCCATATTTCTTATCACGAGCCAGAGAACTAATAGAAGGTAAAATATATTTTAAAAAATATAATAAAAAAAATTAATATAAACATTTATATTATATTTATTATTATTATTTATTCCTTAGAATTTAAATACCAAGTAGCCCTACATGTTTTTCGGATTATTTTCCAAAAGCAAGAAAAACCCAGTTAAATATATATTAAAAAAAACCAAATATAATAAATAATATAAAATATAAATAATAAACTACCCCCACGGCGGGTATATGGTGGATTTTTTTCAAAATAGAAAATAAAAATAAAAACATTTATTTATGGATATATTGTTATAATTTTCCAATGCACTGGATGGGATTTGCAAAATTTTCCTATTACCTTATAGCCGGTACTATATATTTTAGCTGGTTTGGTCCGGTTTATTTATTATTTGAGAAATTCACATTTTTTTTATTTTCAACTAAAAATATATTATATATAATTTATACTTATTTTATATAATTTTAATAATAACGTTAATATAAACTAATTAATAATTATAATATATAACTATACTAGTACAGAAATACTATAATATATAATTTTTATTTATTATCTTCAAGGTATATATTAGATATAATTTATATTTTAAATTAATTACTTTACTGTTAAAAAACTCTCCTATACATATTTATGATATATATAATAAATTAAATATTATATTAATTAATTATAAATTTTTATATTATAAAACATATAATTGTTACATTTCAACTCATTTTTGTTTTATTTTTATTAAAATTCTTAATCTAAATGATTAAATAAATAAATTTATTTCATAAACATTTTATATTAAAAATTCATAAATTATAATTATCAATAAATATTTTCATTATAAAAAAAATATTTATAAATAAATAAGGTACTCATATGCGAATAGAATACACATATATTGGCTAGAACCTTTCTTTAGAGCACTATCTGAAGAATTAAAAGAAGTTTTGGAAGATGTAAAGGTGGTTAATTTTATAATGTAAAAAAGTCTACAAATTGATTAAGACTTTTCAAACTGTTATGAGAATGAGGTATTCAGTCTATTGTAAATAAAATCTTTAGGACCCTACAACATTTACTACACCTTTCATATAAGAAAAGGGAAAAAGGTAAGAAATCCACACCGCCCCCGGCTTCATTTTCTTTTTTTTATAAAGGAGTTTCGGACGTTACACTGCGTGCATTTAGGTAAGGCCGGGGGGGGCCCAAAAAAACTTCATCGCGAAGAACGTCCCCCATCTGGTAATAAAATATGAGTGTAACATAATTTATACAAAAATAAAGAAAAAATGTACACTCTCTGTAAGTTATCCCGTCTTAATAATCCGGTGCGCACAGCGACACATTACACACGAGAGCCCCCACAAAAAAACCTTAACTTAATTTTTTTACAAGGTTTAAACAAGTAAAGGGGGACTTACAACTTATTTACAAAAAAACAAATAAAAATAATTAAACCTATATTATACCTCTTTAGCTTTCCTATTATCGCCACCTCCATAGCGCATTGCCCTTCCAGACGAATCCGGCGAGTCCGAGCCCTCAACAGTTATTTATATTACCGAGAGCCATTATTATTTTGTATTATTATTGACGACTATTTCTACCTCCCAAGAGTAACACAATATACAAGAATTTTATGAAATTTTATTAATTTTTTAATACTAAAATACTTTAAAAGGAATAGTTATTTATTTATTAATTATATTCCTTTTGATTTCTATACTAACCAAAAAAATACAAATATAACACAGAAAGAACATTTTCTAATTTATTTTATTATCTAATACAAAAAAATTTGAATCAATAAAATTTATTAAAATATATTAAAGAAATAAAAAATAAAAAATATGAAAAAAAGTTAAGTAAACCAATCAAAGGAAATGTACACTAGATAATTGTATTTGAAATTAAATTTATTTTTTAATCAACACAAAAGAGACTAAAAATACTTACCGCCACAGGCAATTTCTTGTGTTATTATGCATTTTTATCTCCCCTCTCTTCACTTCCTAAAGCCCCTTCCTTATACCACACATCACCATCAATTTTTTGTCTTTCCTTATCTTACCAAGGCTAAAATTCTCTTATACCAACGAAGAATATAACACCATTAAATAAAATTAATATAAATTTGTCTAAAATAAAATAAAAAAAAAAATATAAATTAAATTTTAGATGTCCTTAGATATATATATATCTAATAAATTAAAAAATTTAAGAAAAGAGCAGAACATACTATGAGAGAGGAGAGGAGGGGGGGGGGAATGAGAGAGGAGTAGTTCTGGAAAATACACCCTTATCTATTGTTGGGGCTCCCTCTCTTTTTATATTTTCCACTAAAGCCACCACAATATTCGAGCCCTAATAGCACCATTTGAGACAAATTATATCTAGAACAGCCCACACTACCTCAAAAATGTGTACAATCTATTTAACAAAAAAAAAAATTTTATTTTTTTCCGCTGAGCCCTCGTTATTCTAAATCGCATCATAATAAACAAGCGCCAAGGCTGAGCACGGTCATACTAGGCGAAGCTATACATGCTAAAAAACTAGGGCGGGAACCACCAACAAGCGGTATCAATCGCTTATCATTAAAATAAAATATAATTTTTACAAATTATTTATTATTAGAAGATAATCACTATATATGTATAACTGTCTCGAATCCTACACAACCACTATTATATAAAAAAGAGAAAAAAATAAAAGAATTGCACAAGAGATGCGGTGCCCCCCAAATTAGGGCTACTGGTTATAATAAATAAAAAAATTATAAATAACGTGGGGGGGGGGAAAAAAAGAATAAAAATTTTAGTTTCCCTTTTAGGTTAGATATATAGTAGACGAGACTATTTATTAAATCTTAGTTAAGCGTCAGCCTTAATGATCATGTGCCCCGCCTCATCAACGCTATTCTAAAATATAATAGTCAAGGATATATTCTCCCCACGTCCATATTTTTGCTATACATTGTCATGTTATAATCCCACCTTGAGCTTCACGGGAGCCTTTTACTCACACGTAAGAACCAAAACCATTTTTTTTTTCCATATATTTGGTTAATTCGCTCTTAATCTTCCCTCGTTAATCATGCTCTATTGCTGCCGAAGAGCCAAAGGATAGACTAGTTTTGCACCCCCACCACACCCCCTATTTACCTTCCCCAAATAACCAATTATAAAACCGCCTGGGCCAAAAAATACGTGCTCCGCGAGGTTTCTTTTAATTTCATCCTCGCTTTTTTTTTTCGCCCTCTGAACACAAACTCGATCTTCTCTTTCTCTTTAAGATTACGACAAACAATGTATTAAATCTTTCCAAATTGGCATACCAAAGTGCTTTCATCTTCGTCTAACTTGGCGGGACGCCCCGTCCGGGCAGATCGGTTAGTGCGATATCCCAACAACACCTCACTACTATTAGCAGTTGGGGCTCCGACAATTTAATATACGACTTTTTTTGCGCTCATGTCAGACTGAGGGTCCTTTTATTTCACTGCGTCAGTGCTTATCATACTTTATTAGTATCCTAAACATCATACTTCAATACAATTACTATCAATTTATTAATTTACTCTAACGTTTTTAACAACACCTATCTTTAAATTATTCAACTAACCAATTACTAACAATATCTTTCATTTCATAATTAACAGTTACATTTCCTCATATTATATTATATATAATCTTCTCATATCACTCAATAATGACTTATTTATAATGTACCAAACGTTCTTCAGTGTTATTTGTTACCATTATCACTGTAAATCATTACTAATTGTCATAATCTTTATAATTTTATTCTTTATATCATTTATTTTATACTTCTTTAATATTTACCTCATTTAAGCCAATAGAGAATATGAGGAACTTGTTCGCAAAATTTAAATTATATATTAATAACTAAATAAATAATTGTTGTTCTATAATATTCAAAACTTTGAACCCTTTACTATTATAATAACTTAACCTTACTATCTCTTTCTACATGTACAATGTATTATATTCTTACATGAACTTTGTAGTATCATTATACTTCCTTATTTAAAATTAATACTTAAACAAATAATATTTCATAACAAACGATTTTAATTATATTTGCAAACAACATTTAATGGAATTAACCTTATCTAGTACCATATACTCAATATTATTAATCAAAAATTTTATTAATACTATACTTTATCATATAGACTTCTAAAGCCACATTCTCTTAATTATATCCTCATTCTCATTATCCATATCATTCTAAACCTTTACTAAATTTAATAATATAACTTATAATTTTCTGCAAAGACATCATTTTATTTAGTTTTACCATTTATTACTGTTACTACTTTTAACCACTATCTAAGTCATAACTTCACACTGTAGAATACTTAGTCACTTTCTAATTATACTATTTTACACTTACAATAACACATATAACATCTATACTTCCTTATCAAAACGTAGTTATCTATGTACAAACTCTACTTCTCTTTATCTAAAAAACTACTAACACTCCTATATAAAATTATCTCTATTTTTACTATAACCTAAAACTCATCTAACTAAAAATTATCTTTCATTCTATTAATATTAATTTAACCTCACCCTATATAGCCAAATATTTTTACAGTTTATTATGATAAATTTAATATTTAATAATTATATATTATAATAAAATAATAGTTTAATAGAGTAGCACAACCTCCCTTATCTTCATTTCTTCATATATCATAAGAGGCGGTTGCTATGAATGTTGAACGCTTGATTCCTTTGACTCACCTTAACCCACCTATCTAATATCTTATTACAATTTAATCTTTTATTATATTAACAATATATTAAAAATGTGTTTATGAGATTTATGTAAGGGTCATTTATAAAAAAATATATATATAAAATATTAATTAATATTCTATATAATAACTTGTATTAATGTAATATTCATAATTAATAAGTTTTATATAATTATATTAATAAAAATTTGCAAATTAATAATACAAATCTTTAGTCATAATATAAAATAATATAATATTTTTAAATAATTATTAATAAACATATATCATATAAACATATTATTATAAATGTAACAATTTTCTTGTTATGTAAAAAAAAAACTCGTAACCAAATTGTATTTATTAAGAAATATATATTATTATTAGAAAATAAGTAAATATTTATTAATATATTAAATATATTATTAACTATATTAATTAAGTTAAATACAGATAATTATATATTCAATATAAGTGATTAAATAACAATTTATACAAATAAATCAATATATAAAATATAACTTTAAATGTCTTTTAGTTTGACAACTCTTTAATAACAAGAGGGTTTCCATCGGCCTATTTATATTCGTTGTGATAATTCAATAATCTGAATCCTGTTTGAGAGTGTATTTAGGAATATTCTATATAACGAATTATACCGAATTCCAAAGAATTTACAAGAACCCAGCTATCCTATCAGATTATCGAATTTAAACACGTAAATTCGTTATAGTGTAATGTGAATATAGTATTTATTAATCAAACTCCGAATCTCGAAAATCAAAATTCCATTTACGTAGTCGATATTTCGGTCACTTCTAAACCTAGAAAATCCGGAATTGTGTTAAGTTGTATGATAATGATGGGAATAGCTAACTAGGAAGAATAATTAATTTTACCCCAAAATAAATTACTTCTGCTCTCTCAAAATAACATTTTAGTGAGATGTGTCTTTTTCTATAAAAAACTATATAGACGAAAATATAACTTTTGGAATTAAAAATGTATATTATTTTACATTTGTTTTTTTATTTTTATTTTTGTTTATCTTATTTATTATTTTAATTCAATTAAAATTTTAGTGAAAGTTTCAATATGAAATAAATGCACTGAGTAATAAAAATGGGACTTTTATTACAGAACCGCTGTAAATTTCATGTTCAGAAAAATGTTTATTTTATTTTATAGATATTTCTACGAAAACACCATTTAAGGGGTAGGACATGAAGAACGTGATTTAGTGAGGAGATCCAAGGTTTATTTAATTTATTTTTAAAAAATAAAAAATAAAATAACTCTTTAACATGAGGGGGGTGGGGGTAGGGTGAGATAATATAGTAATTAAAATTTCCGACTTTTATTTAAAAGTAAAAAAAAAGTAATAAATTAAATTTTATAAATGATTATATAAATTCTTTAATAAAATATATTTTTCAAAATAAAATAAAATAATATAGTATTATTTATATTCTTTTTTATTTCGTATTAAAAAAAAAAATAGGGGGGACAATTTCTTTTAAATTTTAGTATTTAAATAATTAAACATATAATAAAACTTTTTTATTTAAATATTTTATATCCAAAAAAAATAATTGCGGAATATAAAAATATATATATAAATAACCAAAAAAAGAGAGGTGTAAAAAAAAACTTATTATTTTTATTTTTGATTATCCGAAAACACCTATAACATTTTATTATTTTATCAAATGAGTTTTTCATTGGGAAATTTAAAAGTTCTCATAACAATTTCGGGAAGCAGAAAGCTCTGATTTCCAACACCTCCAAACCCCCTCCCCTCTCTCATTCATATTCAGGATTTCACTAGTTTAACCCCTTAACCCCCACCCGGGTAAGGTGATAGAAAATTTTTTAGCGGGTAGATAGGACCCTTTAAAAAAGCGGGGGGTAAAGTTTTATTGTCTCGTATCTTTAAACCTTTCTGTAGATCAGATCTCTGAAGTATAAATCAAATAAAACTACTTAAAAGTATCATAAATATTAGATATTATAATTTATCGATATAATATTATATATATTTTATAAATAATATATTATTTATTATTAAATAATAATTAAGTATCCAATATAATAATAATTATTAATATTTTACGTTTCTTCTACATCAAAACATGCTGCTTAAATTATGTTAAAAGTTATAGAACCCTACGTTTTCAATAAAATCTTCAAAGAAAAATGAGCTTTCGTCTTAATAGGTTAATATAAATGTATTTATAAATACATAGCTGAATCGTCCTAATATTATTTATAATAGTTAGTAAGAGTAAAGTATAATAAATAAAAGTGTGTAATGATAAAATAAAGAAAAATAAAAATCAAAAAAATAAAAAATACAATATAATTTTTTAAATGTAATTTAGTATCCCTCCCACGTTACTAAAACTACTTGCTGAAACAGTCAAAATACAATCATTTTTATATTTTTGTAAATATTTATAAACATCATGAGTAAAATTTTATACTGAAATTTTCATGTACAATAAGTAAGATATAAAATTAATTTTATAAAAAAATTATAATTTTATAGAAAATATATATATACTATATTAGATTAATAAAAAATATATTTAGAAAAGGCATTAGAGTACCTATAATTATATTCGTTGATTATAAATTATAATAATAGTAACATTAATTCATTATTTATAATTTGACTATTCTACATTATACTACAAATACTACCCAAGTTGGAATATATAATTTATATCCGCAACGTTAGAGTAATACAGTATAGTCGTCTCGCCTTTCCGTAGTATATAACATTACGGGGTCAGGAAATAATTCCTCCTTCCCCCTCCGGGGGAGGTCTCCGGAACCTCCGCTCTTATGGTATTTTGTGTCCTGGTGGTACCGAGATATTCCGCTTACGCTCACTCTTCATCTAGAAATATAGTGTCACAAAAGAGCGTTTTTCCGCGCGCGCCGCCGAGTCCCCGTCGGCTGAGAGCACCCTCTTACCCGAGAAACATTAGCAGCTTTTTTTATTTTTCTTTCCCATAAATACAAATGTTACATATTCATTATAATATAAAGAGCCATAATAAATTATGTCCCCTGACTATAACATAAAAAAAAAAAATAAATGCATTCATTATTTATAGTATAATTATAAGTCACTTATTTTATTAATTTCCACATAAATCCCATTCTCCAACTATTAAGATATTCCGGAGATTTATATGAGCAATTATACATATTATTCATTTAAATATCAGCTTATATTGATATCTATAAAAATATATTATATATATTATATTTTGTTATTTTATTATATGTTTTTTTATATATAATTGATATTTCTACACGAATCACGCCAAATAACAGAATGGTAAATAAGGATCCAGAGTATTATTCCTTTTTAACTGAATATTTGCACCCCTAGTACTTCTTTATTATTATATAGGAATCGTTTATTGCTTGAGTGATAAGCCTAGGTAAACACCATTTAATAATCCACGGGAAAACCCCAAAAATTAATTATTTTTCCCAACTGTTTTTTTATCGATAAATAATAAATAATAATACCGGTATATATAAATAGCTAAAAAAAATAATTTTAACACTTCACCTACACACACAGCACACACACATTCTCATCACTCCATCACACATAAATCACTAAACAT